>PVIU01020751.1:0-33275 GCA_004026605.1 Ondatra zibethicus | reverse complement strand
AATATAGTGCTTGAAGTCTTAGCAATAGCTATAAGACAGAATAAGGAGATCATGGGGATTCGAATTGGAAAGGAAGAAGTCAAACTTTCGTTATTTGCAGATGATATGATAGTGTACATAAGTGACCCCAAGAACTCTACCAAAGAACTTCTACAGCTGATAAATACCTTCAGTGAAGTGGCAGGATACAAAATCAAATATAAATCTTAATAGTCACTTCATACCTGAACATTCAAGTACTTAACTGGTACTAAAGAAGAGAGAAAATACACCTGTCAATAACTAAGCTCAAAACTGAGCTCAACATTTTCAATAGTCTATGTGTGAGTGGGGAAAGGTCTGAGGCTGGCACACTCTGCCAACTCTTTTAATCCCAAGAAATTTGGCAAATGTGATATGAGTCCAACAATTGCTCTTAATGGGATAAATCAGGTGAGCCTCAACAGTGGGAAGGAGGAATTACAGAATCCTCTACATATGGCAATGGAAATCCTACTGGGCAAAATAAATATAAAACATGTCCATCATAAGCAAAAGTTTGCACAGTATAGCAAAAACCTTGTAGGTAACCTCTCCTAAACTTTGTGCAGCAGACTCATTTCCAACAAAAACCCAGCAGATTTAACGGATATGGCATAGTTAAAACTCACCTAGTATTTGCCGTATGGAAAGATAACACTTTATTTAAACATTATCATGGTAAATTGTGAGTTAGCAAAATTTCCAAAAGTAAGTCACTTATGTCTTTTCAAATAATGAAAGGCAAAGTATCTAATATTCAAGCCAAGATCATTAGGTAAAGCTAATTTTTGCTAAGGTAGTCATGTTATATTGCTGAATAAGCAATAAAAATATTATCTATAAGCAATAACCTCAATCTTAAGTTTCAGCCTTCAAATATACCAAATAATCATATATTATAGATACAGAAGTGTGCATGTGCCCGTGTTTTTGTGGTCTTTTCCTTTTAATCAGATGATAAATATACATATGTATGTGTATATGTATATTATTTACACACCTAACTTGACTAATGGATGTACCTATATTCCATCCCACTATTTTTCAGCATCTATAAGCATCATTGAAGGCCTTTGCAGCTCCTTCCCCTGACAACAGAAGTTCTGGGAGATCTGTGGTCTACCTTGGATCACTGCAGGTAAATCTGTCTTTCCTCAAGTGTACGGTAAGTGCTCTGTTGCATCTGGCTTCTTTCATTCTGCATATTTTAAAGAATGATGTGTGCTTTGTGTACACTAAGGAATTTGTCTTTAATACTGAGATTATTGGAATTAATAATATTATAATATTTTAACCATTGGCATGAAAACTAGATGTTTCTGGTTTGTAACATACATGAATAAATTGCCCTGTGTACTTACATAAAAGTTTTAGTAGCCCTGTATATCATAACATGGGAAAATCACTAAGAGTAGAATCTAGAATTGTGCAATAATGTTAAGTATATTTCTAAGCTGTTACAACACTTGCTTGCTTGTGTCATTCCTGTCTTCACAGGTACAAATGTGACTTCTGAGATGTTATATTGCATCTAATTTTAGCTTTCCTTAGCCTAATAACTTTAAGACATCTTTTCAAGTACTTCTTGGTCAGTTGTTTTTTTTTTTTTTCCTGTGAAGTCTAAGTTGAGCTGTCTATTTGGTGGTTCATTTTGTTATCCAAGTACATTATCTTCACCTTTCATTTCAAGTATGGATTGCAAGTAATAAATGTGTATGTTTCACAAACGTTTTCTTCCAGTCTGTGGTCCTTTTTGTTTTAGAACTTTTTTTGGTAGTGTTGGAAGTTGACTAGAGGGCCTCATGTATTCTAGGCATGCACTCTACCACTGGGATATGTCCATAACACTTTTGGTTTGCAACCAAACTACCTGATCTATAAGCAATAATCTTCATCTTGAGTTTTAGACTCTAATCATATCTGATCATCTTATCATATAGATACTCTTATATATACTTCACATTTCTTATTAATATTTAAAGAAAGCTCAAAGAAAAGTTACAGATTCTAAGCACGAAGAAATGATTGAAAATAATGAAATGTTCATTATACTGATTTGTTCATTACACAAAGTATATATCCATTGAATTAACACAGTCTCTTAGAAATTGCCTAAATTAGTATCTGTTGGTTAAGAACACTTTCAAAGATACTGGTGGTGTTGGTGCATACCTATAGGACAGTATTCAAGGTATGAAGCAGGAGGCTCATGAGTCAAGGGCAGCCTACACTATTAAAAAAAGCATAACTAAAAATGAATCTTAATAACACCCTACTTCCATTGAACATGTTGGCATCATAAAGGATATTAGTGATGGTTGTCATGTCAGTTTTATTTTTTCAACTTGAGATATTCATGAAGCACCAGCAAGACAAACCTCTTAGAATATCTGTTAGGGACTATCTGAAATGCATTAATTTATGTGGGAGAATCTGCTCACTGTTTGCAAGATTCTCTTGTCTTAGAGTCCTGGGCTGAATACCTACAGAAAAAGAACTGAGCACAGACATGCACTAAGCCACTTCTCTCTGTTCTGGAATGTGGATGACTACAAGCAGGTCCCTAAGCTCCTGCAGCTACAACCACCCTGATATCATGGACTATAAGCTGGGACTAGATTCCGGATAAAAACCTTTCTTCTTTAAATTACTCTTGTCAAAGTGTTTTCCACAGCAAGGAGGAAAAAAAGACCTATGGAGATATACGCATAGGTACATTATTGATCTTTCTTCTTTTCCATTGATCCATGTCTATGCTTACGTAAAAACTACATCATCTTGCTTGCTATAACTTAATAATTAGTCTTAAAATAATAGCATTTCAATACATTTGCAATTTGTTAATTCAAAAACTGAGATTTTTATTTCATAGCATGAATTTTGTGAAATAACTGGAAAATTAATTAGATGTCATCAAGATGTCAAGAACTCCTAGCAATGTGTACAAGTTTACTTTGTTTTAAATTCTTTACTAAAATCGGCAGTTTTCACTATTCAGGTGTGCCTATATTTTTCTAAATTTGAATTGTATAGTCCTCCATAACATTATACATGTGATTTTGACTCTACATATGTCTTTATTTTCCTGCTTATTTTTCTAAATAAAAACAGTAGAAAATAAATCATATAGTCAATTATGTAATTACATAATAAATAAATATATGTAACACTAGTATGTAAAGAAACACAAATGTCTTGTGTTTTGTAAGAATATTAAATTCACTAATTTATTTACTGCATTTTTAGGTAACTATTACTTTTTCAAGTGCATAATCATGTCATGTGCCACTAAAAACACCTTACAAATAATTCATTTTTGCAAATGATGTGTGTTGCTTTATTTTTTTGGCTGAATACTGAAGAAGGACACTTAAAGGAAATCCCCCACTAGCTCAGAATTGAGAAATAGACAGCTATTTATTTAGGGGTAGACTAACAAATAAGAATCTTCTGCTGGAAAGGAGATCAGAAACTAAATCCCACAGCCGGAAAAGAGGCTAGACACATGCTCCACATCAGTGTAAATAGTATAAGAGGCCACGCCCCAGTGTGCAGGTAACCACTGGCTGTAAGACTTCCTACAGCACCCCCCCCCTTTTGTTTAAATAAGAGAGTTCTAAGCCGAATACAAAATTATATACAATGAGAACAAATCTATTCAATAAATATCCACTTCTAACTAGTTTAAGTCTTGTATAATAAATAACTTGGCCAAGTCATGAGAGGAAAGTAACTGCAACTATCTAGTCTACAACTCCATCAAAGATCCGAGAAGGGAAATAATGTTAATTGAGTAAGCAGGAAGTGCAATCAAGCAACTTCCAAAATGTTCAACAAATGACAGAGACAACTGGTTACCTGGGCAATCACCCAAAGTCTCATTTGCAATGTTCAAGCAACCAACTTTGGCTAAGGCCTAGAATAACTGAAAGACCATTTTCAGAGGCAAGAAAATTTTCAAAACTGTCTTACCCTGTCTTGGCAAAATTTGACAGTCCTGCTTATCAATTTCTGGATACCATGTACCTTGTCAGTGGTTAAAGCATGGGTTGTTATTGACTCAAAGGCCAGTGTTGCCATGAAGAAAACAAGCTCCAATTGGAGTATCTTTGGTACTCAACATTCTCTCGGGAATAGATCGGTGCTGCCAAGAGCAATCATGTCTCACTTCAACAGAACCCTAAGTTATTTAAATGCCATTTTCAGCAGCTCTTTGAATTGGTTCAAGATTACCTATCTATGCAGAATATAATCTCTATGTATCTAAAGAACTTGATTAGCCTAACTATAGTATGACAAACATAGATGACTATTGATCTATAATTCTTAATACCTATATAACTTAAAGTCTAAGGCTTCATATTAGAATATTATAGAATAAACAACTGTGAAACAAGTGATCAGAGGTAGAAATGTACATTGCAATATGATAAATACATATCAATATATAAAATGTTTTAAGCAGAGGTATAAACATGCATACATACAATATTTAATATAATTTACATTTGTATCAATATACAAGAATCTATACCAATGTAATTGCCTAGTAATAATAACTCACAAGCATTCACTCTATTACCCACTATTATTATTAGTGTGAGTAAGCTCATACTAATCTATTATCCCATCCAATTTTCCCTTTTTTTTTTACAAAGAGGTCCCTGAGGCTATAAAATTTTCCCCCCAAACCCTATACCAATTATAATCAACCCATAAATGATGTCCCTAACCCTGAGGACAAACTTTGTTGGGAGAGGGGATGTCGTCTTCTAGAATTACTTCTAGCTGTCATGGGGGCAATGTTCTTTCTATCAGATCCTGTGAAAGTAAAATGATGGTTAAGTTCCAAAATTACTGTCTGGTATAATTGCAAATAGTCTCTGAGTATTTGGTAGGGTTTTTCTGAGCTTTCTATTTGGAGGTCTGGCCAGAACATTTGCAAAAAGGTGCACCAGCAGCTAACCAAGTTGGAATGATCTTGAGCAGCTGGTACCCAAAACAGGTCTTATAGTAGCACTATCAGCATCATGACAACATATCAATCAGGTGGAGTTGTTGTCGTGGGGCCTCATCTTCTTCCTGGAAACCTCAAAGATTACTGCAGGAAAATTCATTGTTCATTGTGGAAAACTTAAACATTATTTATATATACATATACAGACATATAATACAGACATATATATTCAATGAAAGGGATTATGGAGACAAAAATAGATGTGAAGTAAACTTTTTTCTAAATATTTTTTCTTTCTGTCCCATATCATGGCTCCTGACATGAAACAGAAACTCTGAATTTTTATTTTAACAACATGCTTGGATTTAGAGAGGGTCAGAGTCAATGTCCAACTCCAAATATATTCATAAATGTATTTGTGGTCCCTTTTCATGATGATCCTTAGTGGTTTTCTTAACATCTGTATGATTGTCACCATTGTAGATGAGCTGTCATTTCTCTTTTTTCAAAAGGTTTCTCATTTTCAAACCGAATTGTTATTAATTTTAATGGCATCAATAGTTTTTCTCCTGTGGAAACAAGAGCAAAACACCTTCCCCAACATAGCGCATCTCCTGGCTTCCATTGTGTGGTCAACACATCGTTGAAATAAACTGGTTCATTTAATTCAGAAGATATTTCAGTTATCCAATGTCTCTCTGCTGCTGTTCTCCCTTTCTCATTAGCATTAAGAAAATTAAAGGTTAATAAAGCATTATGTTACCTATTTCTGGGGAGATTTCTTTCTGTTTGTTTAACATATCCTTTATAGTTCAATTTGATTGTTCTATAACAGCCTGACCTCTAGGATTGTGTGGTATGCCTGTAATATGCTTTATATTATAATAAGCAAAAAACTGTTTCATTTTCTTAGAGACATATGCTGGACCATTATTTGTCTTTATTTGTGCAGGTATATCCATGATGGCTATAACTTCTAATAAATATGTGATTAGTGAATCAGCCTTTTCTGAGCTTAAAGCAGTTGTTCACTGAAAACCTGAATAAGTGTCAATGGTATGGTTTACAAATTTTAATTTTCCAAATTCCCCAAAGTGGAACACATCCATCTGCCATATTTCATTCCTTTCAGCACCCTTTGGGTTAGTCCCTGCAGGTAGCAGTGTTTAGTTATAGAAAGAGCAAGTAGGGCATCTCTTTATAATCTACTTAGCTTGGTGCCATGTAATAGAAAACTCATTCTTTAAGCCTTTGCTATTCAGATGATGTTTTTATGAAATTCTGAGGCCAGTAACATGCTTCCAATCAAGAGTTGAACAATTTCTGCATTACCTTGTGCTAAAGGACCTTGGAGATCCATATGGGATCAGATGTGTTATGTACATTGGACAAAGCCTATTCCTGATATGTCTTGCACCTGGATTAAACAATGAAGTAAATTCTGTATCATCTGGTATAAATTCAGTGGTTCCAATATGCAAGACAACTTTTTCTGCATATTGTGAATCAGTAACTATATTAAGAGGCTCTTTAAAATCCCTTAGCACTACGTAATTCTGCCTTCTGGACAGAATTATAAGGGCTTTGTTCCACCTTACTTAATTCTTCTGGTTTGTATCCTACCTTCCCTGATTTATTTGCATCAGTATGAAAGGTACAGGCTCCAGTTATTGGAGCATCACATACAATTTGGGGAAGAATCCAAGTAGTTCTCTTAATAAGGTTAAGTCTATTGCTTTTGGGATAATTGCTATTAACTTCTCCTAAAAAAAGTTAGCACAAGCTCTTTGCCATGGTTCATTGTCTTCCCATAACTTTTTTATTTCATCAGTAGTGAAAGTCACTATAATATCTGCTGGGTCTATACCTGCTAATTGATGAAGTCTCAATTTACCTTTTATAATTAATTCAGAGACTTTTTCCACATAATTTTTAAATTTTTACTTGGTTTATGTGGTAAAAAGATCCATTCTAATATAATATTGTCCCTCTGCATTAAAATTCCTGTAGGAGAAATTCTGGAAGGCAATATGACTAGAATACAAATTAAGATTTGGATTCACCCTATCCAAATGTGCCTTCTGTAATTTCTCTTTAACAATTGTCAATTCGTTTTCTGCTTCAATTTTTAATTCTCTGGGACTATTTAAGTCTTTATTACCATCTATGGTTTTGTTTAAATGAATTATTAGATCAGGTGTTATCCCAACATTCAGTCATAGACTGAAAATGTCTCCTAACAATCTTAGAAAGTCATTAAGAGTCTGCAACCAGTTTTTACTAATTTGTGTGTTTGTGTTCTAATTTTCTGTGAACCTATTTTGTAATCTAGGTAATTGATAGACTCTCTTCTCTGTATTTTTTCAGGAGCAATTTGTAACCCCCATTTTGACAAAACTTTCTATACTTCTTCAAACATTCTTTCAAAAGTATCCATGTTTGAATCAGATGGCAAAATGTCATCCATGTAATGGTAAATTATAGACTTAGGAAATTGCTTATGTATTATTTCCAATGGCTGTCTTACAAAGTATTGCACAGAGTGCAGCTACTGAACATTCCTTGTGGAAGGATAATCAATTGATATCTCCTAATAGGCTGAGAATTATTATAAGTAGGCACTGTGAAGGCAAATTTTTCTTTATCCTTTTCTTGTAAAAGTATAGTGAAGAAAAAAAATCTTCCAATTCAATAACTATAAGGGGCCATTCTTTTAATAATAGTGAAGACAGAGGAATTCTAGATAGTAGAGGGACCATAGGTTGAATTGCCTTATTGACAGCTCTTAGATCTGTCACCATTCTCCATTTACCAGATTTCTTTTTAGCAACAAATAGAGGAGAATTGCAAGGGCTGGTGGTGAGCATCTAGTTGCTCTTGTACCAGCTGTTCTAAAGCCTGCAACTTATCTTCAGGTAGAGGCCACTGCTTAACCCATATTGGTTTCTCAGTTAACCATTTTAAAGATAGGGCTGTTGGTACCTCTAAAGATTTGCTACTTGCTTTATGTTCTTATACAGCTTGAATGGCTAATGACCTTTGTGTATAGTACCTTATAATATACTTTCCAGAATTATGAGTTCTTGGAACTGCAGGAATGTTAATCGGGGTATTCCATTACTACAGCAGGTCATGACCTCATAAATTTACTGCAATGTTAGCCACATATGGCCTCAGGTTCCCTCTTTGAACTTCTGGCCCAATACAGTCAACACATCTTGTGCTTTGTTTAACTTTAGATATGGTTCCAGTTCCTAGTAATTGAACATCTGCCTCTTGAAAAGGCCATTTTGGATGCCAAGGTTCTGGAGTAATGATACTCACATCCACACCTGTGTCTATCAAACCAACAATTACAGTGTCATTTATACACACTCTTAGCTTTGGTCTTTGATCATTTATAGAAGTCAGCCAGAATATATGTTTCCATTTCCTATCGTAAATTTTGACTTATCCTCCATGTTTATGCCATCATCTAGAACAGTATGGTCTTTTACAGAAGGCTCTGGATTTTTTAATTTTACTGGTGAGACATGTCCTCCACAGTGACTGGGAATGACTGGGCCACTTTTGGCTTGGGGGCCTGTGAGTGGCCCCGCAAGGAATTTCCCAATGGTGTTGGACTGCCTTTTCTGTCTTTTGCTGATCTGCATTCACTGGTCCATGTCGATCTTTGCCACACCTTCTACATATACCTGAAAGCTGAGTCCTTCTATTTTTGCCATTCCCAGAGGTGATATTATTCATAGGAATTCTACAATCCCTTCTCAGATGTCCTATTCTACCACAATTAAACCATTTGGCATTTTTATGTCTCCTCATTTCTTTGGAAATTGCTTCTCCTACCAAAAGATTCAGTATTATAGTCAAATGTCTCAATGTTCATTGTATGCAGCATCCATTCATCCATAGGTGCTGATCTAACCTTTAAAGGCCCAACTGTCTTTTTATTTCTAAGTTGGCATTTTCAAAAGCCAGAGATTCAATAAGTACTCATCTAGCATCTGGGTCTGTTACTCATATTTGTACAACCTTAGTTAATCTTTGTAAAATGTCAGTAAAGTGTTCTCTCTGGCCCTGTTCAATACTGCTATAGGATTCAAATCTTTTTTCTGATTCTTAAATCCTGTCTCTAGCATTTAAGGCTGTTTTGTGGCATAGGGACTAGATTTGTTCATTGTAAAGAGCTTGAGCCTGTGGGCCAATCAGCATAAATGCGCTCACCAAGAATTTGATCTTGGGAAGTCTCAATTCCTTTTGCTTTTCCCTGTTGTTCCAAAATTATTGCATCTTCTCTGAAATAAATTCTAAACATTAATTGAGGCCCAGCATCCAGGACTGCTGAAACTAACTGAAGCTAGTCATGTGGCATTGGATTGGTGCTAGAAGTCCATGTCTTTATCATCTCCTAACAAATGTAGAATGCAAGCCACAAGTTATGGCAGCTTGCTTAATTTCTTTTAGATCTATAGGTATCCATTTACCTTCTTTGGATCCTTTTGGGCCTTTAGAAATTCATGCTTTTTCAGAGTAGACTGCAGGGTAGGAAGCTAAAATCCTGGGTACGTCATCTCTGACAGCTATTGGTGTTGTTGAATCCTGCCCTTGTGCCTTCTTTCCCTGTTCATCAGCTCTAATAATTTCCTCAATTATTTCAAATCTTTCTCCTATTGTCTTTTGTAAAGCCTGAATCTCCTGGCCTAAATATATTTCTCATGATTTCATTGAGGCACCTAGCCTCTGGTCCTCATTCTTCACATGTAATTCCAAGGTCTCTTGAATAGCGTGCAGATTGCCATCCTGGAGAGATACCCTATCTGCTAACTTATCATAACTTGTTAACAAATTTTGATAGTCAAATACAACAGTATGAATTCTTTCAGCTAACTTCTTAGTACTCTTTTTTTTGTCTGTCAAATTAATGCTATCCTTTTTAATAGTATTAATTTTTTCAGGTAACTTTTGATTTTTGATGGTCAACTAGCTGTTCATTAATAGTCTGTAAAGACTGTATCATTTCTAAAAGTTTCATATTCTTTCTTACTGATAGAATATGGAGAAGAAAACCCAATACCCCATAAATTGAAGTATCACCCTAACCGTATAAACTTTGCATACTACAATCCATAGTATTAGCAAAAACGTTACTAAAAGTTTCAATATTAATATAGTCTGCCATATTGATTTATAAATTACCTGTTATGTAATCCAGTAAACTGTAATCATTATTGTCCATCAGATTCATCATTGCAGAGCTGCAACAAGAAGTAATGCAACTGGTGGCAACAGGAACGGTCCTGGGCCACTTTAGTTTCTGAGCCGCTTTAGTTTTCTGCCTTGGTACTGCTTAAATACTGAGAAATATGCTTTGCTTGGCAATTTAAAAGCAATTAAACCAACTCCATGAAACTGGAGCAAGAATCCCAGAACTCACGGGAAGGGAGCAGAAACCGGATGCTGCACAAGTCGCCATAGGGCAAGGAACCACTCCAGGGAACTGCTCCAGGGAATGAGGCAGTTGTGCATGCTCTTGGGAAATTTCCAAGTTGCCACAAGCAGTAAACTCTACTGTGGAGGGGATTCTAAAAAAAACACGCTTGGGAAAAAGCAAGCCAAGCATGCAAGCATGCAGGGTTGGGAAACTATCTGGGCAGTGGACTGGCTAGGCCATTAGGCCATCCACCTAGTAGGCATGGAGTCTGAATCCACATGAGTGCCAAATGAAGAATACTTAAAATAAATTTCACAAAGCTCAGAATTGAGAAATAGATGGTTATTTATTTAGGAGTAGACTCACAAATCAGAATCCTCTGCTGTGACAGAGATCAGTAACCAAATCCCACAGCCAGAAAAGAGGCTGAACATATGCTCTACATTGTTAAAAATAGTATAAGAGACCACACCCCCAGTAGGTGGGTAACCACTGGCTGTAAGACTTCCTAAAGCATACTACTTTAACTATTACAAACCCAATAACAAATAGCACACTGAGTACAGGAAGCCTAGTTGGGATCCCTCCTTTGATCACAGCAATTTCAATATATTTCATGGAATATCTTCATTAATTATGAAACTCAGAAAAGCAATTTAAATATAATGGAACAAGAAATGCAGTAAATAAAATACTAAAAAGGTAAAACAATAAGAATATTATGCAAAACCAACCCCTCAAAAAATCTTGCATGGATACTGAGTATTTTAAATAACAACTGTTGCTTACAGAGTTCTATAAAAACATACCAATTTAAAAGCTGCATGGACTCAACAGTAGTATTAAGGAAGAAAATTATAAATAAACAAATGAGCAAGATTAAATATGATTTGTTATTTCTCAGAGTTAATGCTCTCCCAGTTCTTTCATTTTGACTGATCACATGATTGCAAAACTTGTTGCTCTGCCACAATTACATTTACTGCTTTGAGCAATTTGCATTTTCTGAAGACTCCTTGTTCTGTCTGTATATCTGTCTGCCTTTTATCCTTCCCCTTTGCATATTTCTGCTTAAATATCACCTCACCAGAAGGGCTTTTTTTAAAAAATCATTCCATTAAGTGTTAGGTCCCTCTACTTTTCCTCATCACCCTTAGACAGATTTAGCCTTTGTCACACCACATTTCAACACCTAATACATTACATCAAGTTGTGCCAAGAACCTCACTGAACTAACGTTGGAATCATTGTGGAAATTAGTTACTCACGCTTTATTCTTGTCACCTAGAATAGCACCTTATCCACTGTGCAAACTAAGTTAACACTTGTTGATTTAAGCAATCCACATTCTTAGAGAAATGTGAGATGTGGAAAAATTTAAGAATTCTTAATATATAAATTAAAATCCAGACTTTGGATTGATTTTTGCAAACCCTGGACTTCTTTTTTCTCATTTTACCTGTTTAAAAGTATAATTAATTTTTCTCAGTTAACAAATACTACACAAATAGTTCTTCAATGATATTGTTTGGAGGAAATGTGAAGTGAAGATACAATTTTCAAACATTTTAAATTCATCGTTGTTCAAAACTGTATGGTATTCATTAGGTGAACTATATGCCTAACTTTCCTAACATCCAGGAAACGGAAGAAACTATTAAGATTTTTGTCTTGTCCACTAACTATTGGAATTCATTCTGGCCAAATAAAAAACAACAACAACACACACACATAAACACATACACACACACACACGTGTGTGTATGTGTGTGCATGCAGATACAGTTTTATAAAATATTGTTCCCTACCCATATTGTGGAATTTTATGCTGAAATAAAGCTTGTTTTCTACATTTAAACAACTCATGCTCGTTAGTGGTTGAGCTTCATAGCTCATCACAGAAAAATGATAGTCTTGTACTCATAAATTCACAATTAAAGACAATTGCAGATTTTTACTGCTCTGGAAATTACTTGATTATCAGTGAGATATAGCACATGTCAGACTTAATCATCCCTTGGTGCACATCAAATTAAAGCACAGTGACAACTTTTAAAAATGTAGCTATTCTTAGGATTTTCTAGAATTCAGCCTTTACTAAATCATTTTTGCTTATTTGATGTTTGCAGAATGTTAGTTTATAAGGCTAACTATACTCTGTTCAACCCTATCTGTTCAATTTCATTTAGAACATATTAAGATCTCTTTTGTAGAAGTAATTAACTTCAATGTGCACTTGCATGCATATTTCTTCAGCAAGACTGATTGAGATTTTATAACATAAATAGTTTTTGATGAGCTTGATCAATTCTAAATGTTCACCTGGGAACAAGGACTTGAGCTCACATAAGAAAAGTCAATAGCTTCCCATCTTGTGACATTTGGAAGGGCTCTGAGAAAGTGGCACCTCAACTTCCACCCATGCCCTTTACAAATAACATTTCAGCCAGGATACCAATCAAATAGTTAGCTTAGTTACTCTAATTTGATGAGACACAAGGTATGTATGCATAGGAATAGCATATGGAAACCCATACAGGTATACAATTATTAATAATCAAAACTTTTTAAACTTTAGGAAAATATATTACCCTAATTAATGTATTTCAAATATGCTGAATTATTTCACTATACTTGTAAACATACCCATAAAATATAATGAAAACCCTTTTGTGAGATGTACGTATGTTTAATAAGAGAGCACCACTTTCCAACCATCTGCTTCTTATTACATTGATTTAATATGTGGTAACACCTAAAATAATTTCAGACCAGAAGGACAGTTCTGACAAAGGTAGAAAATGATGAAGGTCCAGAAGACAGTAGAATAATCATCTTCAGACAATGTAGCCATTAATGCTAAAGAGTGAATGCTGAGCAATCAGCAGCAATGGCCCAAGCCTCATCAGAAAGAATAAGAATAAGTTAAATAAGGCAGGAAATGGAGACTGCATGGTGTAATTTGTATGTCCCACAGCTGGGGCAGGTTTTACAATTGCACCGTTATCAGATCATTTTAGAGAAGCTGCATCTTCTCAGTGTACACATTTGTAGGGAATAATAACAGAAATTTGATTACAATGTATTCCTGCTTACACATTCAAGATGATGTTTGGATGTATCAAATTGTTATCACAGAGAGGAACTAGTTTGGCATTTACTTCAGTAGGTTGACTATCCAACTATTGCTGAGGAGAGGAGCCTGTTGATCCATTTCTACATTACACGGAATCCTTAGGTACAAGGAATGCTTGGTGTTAGCTGCTACAATCCATGATTCTTGGTGACATGTATTCTTTACCAGTGTTTTAAATATAAGTGTGTGTATCAGCATAGGGATGAAGATGAACAATATGTAAGTTCAAATTTAGTTTTAAAACCACTTATTTTTCCAGTCATTTAATGTTTTCTCTCATCCTCTGAAGAAAGTTGGAAACGTGGTTTTGGAGGCAAAAGACAGTGCGATGCTATACCTATCTCACCTCTTCTCACATGATATCATGAAGGTCAGGGCTGCCTCAGGCAAAATCATTTCACTTAAGCATTAACATGCAGGGACTGACTGTCAGAAACTCACCCCTGACCACTTTTTCTCTTTTCTGGGTAAGATCAAAGCAGTTAAAAATTTTATGCCACATTCAAGGTATGTCTCCCACTAAAATGGATAAGTACCAAATGTGTCTCCCTACCTAAACATTGCAGGAAATGCAACACAATTAGTGTAAGTGAATTTAATTTGATTAAATTTTGTTGCTAATGATTATAATGATTTTTATTCAAGTTATAGACATTTCTAGCTCTTGAGTTTTCACAGTCAAAAGGCAAAGAATATCACTTCCCATTTTCATTTCCTAAAGATAAACTCTTATTGTCTCCAGTGAGGAATGTAAAGAATAAAGGCCTATAAATCAATGGCTGTAGTGAGAAGCCATAAAGAAATATGCCCTTCTAAAGAACTGACTGAAGCACTATGCAAGCTATTATTTCCAAACTTAAAACTATCAGACAGATTCCCTCTCCGCTTAACTATGCTGTTGCAGGAATGAATGAGAGTTTCCTTTCAAGGTGGAAACCTAAATCAACAGAGCAAATATTATTCATAGAATAGCAACAGTAAATAACTATCAACTAAGCATGCAAAATTTTATCCTCACAAACTTGTCGGGATATCTGCCGTGCAAAATTTACTAAGAAAAATCTCCTCTGGGAGTCCTTACTAAGATATATAACTATTGTAAGACACTACAGCCTCACTAGGCATTGTCATTTGTGCTCATACTGATGTATAAACCCTACTATACCTTTTCACATTAAGTAATATCCAGTTGCCTCTGTTTGCTCAAACACAAATCCCCTCAGTCTGCTAATTTGTCTTCATTTCTATAAAGATTTTCTAGTGACTAAATTGTGTCAGGAATTGGTTTAATATTATTTTTATAAACTATATAGCATTTTCTATAAATAGTTTACATTTAGTATTTATTAATTTTCTCAAGAACCCTATTTAGATAGGCATGGTTAGTAAGCTCATTTTATTAGAAGAGACCTAACAATAGAACACACACTTAATTTCTTCTGTGTTATTCAGTTTATATATTCTGCTGTCTATACAATGAAAGATTACTTGAATCTAATCTTCTCTGTTTTACTGCTCTTTCAGCATATAATGGAAAAAATAAGCCAAAGTACTACTGTAGTATATTTCTATATTATTCCTAGAAATGAATGTTATTTATTCCCTTGATGATAGGCATAAAAGGTGCGTTGACACAAATGCTTTTTTAAACACAATAAAAAAGCAAAGGACAAGACAACGTGCATGGAAGGCAATGAAAGTAGACTATGTAAAGCTGTGGGTGGATCCCTGAACCAAAATATAGTAGATGGATGAATGGATGGATGATAGGTAGGTATTTATATAGATGGATAGACAGACAGACAGACAGACAGACAGACAGACAGACAGACAGACAGATAGATAGATAGATAGATAGATAGATAGATAGATGGACAGACGGACAGATGGACAGACAGACAGACAGATAGACAGATAGACAGATGATAGATAGATAGATAGATAGATAGATAGATAGATAGATAGATAGATAGATAGATAGACAGATAGACAGACAGACAGACAGACAGACAGACAGACAGATAGATAGACAGACAGATAGATAGACAGATAGATAGATGATAGATGTAGAACAAGGTACTACAGTACAGTTAATCCAATGAGGATTTTAAAGTTTTATGCTTGGACCTAGAGGATAGTTTAATGGGTACAATACCTGTCTTTCAAGCCAAAATCCAAAGTTTGATTTCAGAAACTCAACTAAAAAGCCAGACCTTGTCACCCTTGTAATACTAGAGCTTAGGAGACAGAGATATGCATGTCCTTAAGGATCAAACGGTATTTGATATCCACGGAACCCTTTAATATCATCTGACCTGCACTTATATATATTTGAATTTGAATTCAAATACATGTATGTACAGGCATAAATGCATACCAACATACAAATGAATATGCATACACATACATGAAAGTTGTGCAAATTCTCAAAAAATATTAATGAATGAACAAACGAAGCAACAAAAATATCAGAAGACTATGATAACATGCTTGGCATAATAAAAGAAATTTTAGCTTGGCATAAAAAAAGAAATTTTATGTCTAAAAGTCAGTATTTTCTTGGTCACCTATGGTTACACACCTGAGAAATTGCTGAACTGAATCCAAGCTTGGCTTGAGTTAGCCATTTCATTTTTATGTAATCATTAGTTTTACATTTAAAACTCACTACAGGAATAACTGACCATGGTGGCAGTGTCTTTCTGAAAGTTCTTCAGCTGATCTTCCTAAAACACCCATCAGTAAACAGACTCTTTATTCCCAGGGCAAGAATTTATGGCTGAGAAAGTTATAACTTGATCAAGTCAGAAAGTCTATTTCATAATCCATATTAAGAGAGACTGTCTTGGGTCAACTTGATCTTTAAAATATATATACATATATATTTTATGAATATAATTTAAATATATATATATATAAATCACATACATAATACAGATATAAATAAGAAAAACAGCAAAGAAAATTTTCAAATGGTGTTTTTTGTTTGCTTGTTTGTTTTCAAAATAGAAACTAATGATATACTCCTTTAAAAAGAAGTATTGGCTGCTTTGGAAAAATCTTTTTACACTATAAATATGTATTACTCTCCTTGGTTAATAAAGAGCAGACTGGTCTATAGCTGGACAGGAAAAGATTAGGCAAGAAAGCCAGACTAGAAGAATTCTGGGAAAAAGAAGAGTGGAATTAGAATGTTCTCCAGGAGATGCAAAAGGAGCAAGACATACTATATGACGGGTAAAGCCATGAACCATGGGGAAGCACATAGATTAATAGAAATAGGCTAAATTTAGTTATAAGAGCTAGGGGGTTATAAGCCTAAGCTATGGCTGAGGATTTATAGTTAATATAAGCCTCAGTGTGCTTATTTGGGAGCTGTCATCAGGACAGAAACTTCCACCTACAGGTGGGAAATTCTTTAATCTTAGTGTAGGTTTTGCAGTTCCTATTGTATTTTCCTGACAGAAAATAAAAGAGAAATGTGATGCATTTTGGTATTTCCCAGATTTAGCCAAATCAATCAGTTGGTTTCACATACCCCTATACTGTATTGGATATTTTATTTTATTCAGCAGTCCTGTACTTTATTGTCATTGCGACTTAGGCCTTGGTCCTATGCTTGCACAGCTGATACAACTGCTCCTTTAGCTGCCGCTTCTTGATCCTCAGCTTAATTTATATTAACTTATCCTCAAGTGGTAGTACATGACTCTAGTCTTCTTGGGTCACAGATCCAGAAGCTTGTACTTCTTCTTGTCCTTGTAGAATTTCTTGAGGTTTCCTTTTTGAGTCTGGTTACTGCTGTTGAGGACATAGATAATGGATTTGAGGGCAACACATATCTTGGAGAGCTTGGATGTGACCCTACGTGTCACCTTGGCGATGTGAAGTTGGAAGAGTTCTCTTTCATATCATCCAGTTTTTCATCAGCTCCTCATTGCCATGTAGGTCTTGAGACTTAATCTTGACCAGGGCTACATTGTGCACTGACGACTGTATTGAATAAAGATTACTCATTACTATTTACCCATGCTTATATATTGCATGTAAGTTTAAATATACATAAATAAACATACACATACACAAAGACATGAAGTGTCTTGTGTCTTCTACAGACTTGTTTTTCTCTAGACACACTAGAGGAATACTATCTCATACTCAATGTGTTTCCATCAGTTCTGCAATGTTCTATTTTTACTATTTTGGTTATAAACAAATATTTCTCTCACTGGCAATGAGACTCACATATTCAGCACAAATTCAAACAATAAGAAAGACCCTGGGTTAATAAAGTGAAAGATGAGCCAATTCCTGAAGTTGTCTGCTTGTCTGCGGGCAAGTTCCTTAAGACACGTGTAGTTCTTAACATTCATGTGTACATATATCTGTGTGCATCAACACATACACACACACACAAACACACAACCATAAAAATCAAGCAATGCTAAAACTGATGAAATTATGTTCCAGGAAAAATAGAGAAAATAAATAAATAAATAAAATGGAGAGTGCATAGGTGGAAAGTATTAGATTTTAATTTCTCTAATTATTTTAATTTTGGAAAAGGGAGACCAGAAAACTTGAACAGCTATTCCAATATAGAAAAACTCAACAAATAAAATTAAAAACAGAACTTTATTTAAATGCAAGTTTCTGAAATCGCATCTAGCAAATAGAAAATTAAAGAACATAAAATTATAAAGAAAAACTAGAATGAAGAAAGCAAATCAAAATGGATATTATAGACATTTTCATACAGAAATAAAGAATAAATACAATAAGTAGGCTTTGGAAGTGTGGGAAATGATAAATCACAACAAATACTCAAGAAAAGAAATCATCTTAAAATTTTCTGTTCGTCAATAAAGAAAGTGGCAATATGAAATATTCTTTTTATTCATTCATGTTGTAATAAAATATAGTGATTAAAAGTCCTCATTGAAAAGGTCTTCTATAGGATGAGCCCCCAAAAAGAAGAAATTAAAGAAAAGCATTTGCTGGATAACTCTGTCAACACTGACTCCATTTAAATATGATTAGAAATGAGAAGAATATTGTAATGCAACAGAAAAAAATTATAAGTAAAATAAATGGACTTTATAATTTAAACACTGAATTACAGTATAAATTAAAAAGATAGAGTAAAAAAAGGATAGAGTAAGAGAATATCAAAGGTAACTTTAAAATTAATAAACTGAATGTGAGAAAATCTAATCATGCAATATTTTTTACTCTAAAGGAATCCACTAGTGGACTAAAATTGTCATCTGAGAGTATACCAGATTAGCCTCAGTAAGGGGAGGAGTGGGAAGAGAAAGGAAGTCGAAGTAAACTAATTAAGTCATCACCTAGAGTGAAGGATCAATACATACTCTCAATAAATGATTGTATTTTATAATCTACCGCAATAAACAACTCCAAAAAGGCAATATTAAGTTGCCTGAAAGACCATTTAGGAAAATATAAAACAAACACCATCTTATAGGAAAGAAGAGGGAAACATCAAAAGCAAGAGATCATAGGTATGACTTCAATAAGACAGCAGAACAGAAAGTATCTTGTCCATGTAGCTCCATAGCAAAGATAATATGTTAACCATTTACAGAAAAGCATATCTTTGTGTCAATAGTGCTTCAAATAGGAAAATGTAAAAGCCCTATGGCATCTAAGACTGAGATGAATTCTCACAAGTCCCTAAGAGAAACTTATAATTGTTATTTTGCTTAATGAACATGCTTTCAGACTTCCTTTGAAATGAAGTTTTTACCTTGACTAATGCTGCTTTTAGTCTTCCTCAGAGAAGCTTCTTACTGCAGCAGGTGTCAGTGAAGGCAGAGACTTGTAACTGTGTCCCCTTACCACACTAGTTAATCATTGAGTGGTTAGCCCTAAAGAGAATATCTGTAGTGCGCCCTCCAATGGTGTGAGAGAATTGTCTGTATTCTGTCAATCATGTTTTAAATAAATGCTGATTGGCCAGGCAGGAAGTATAGGTGGGAAAACCAGACAGGAAGTAAAGGTGGGGCCAGAAGAACAGGAGTATTCTGGGAAGAAGGAAGCTTACTCCTGCCCAGACCACCGAAGAAGCAGAATGTGACCTGCCCTGCTGAAAAAGGTACCAAGCCATGTGGCTAACATACATAAGGAAAATGGCCCCTGAGCTAATGGGCCAATCAGTTTTATATCTTATGGAGACCTCTGTGTGATTTTCTTTGGGACATAATGACTATGGGAACTGGACAGGATGGAAACCCCAACTAACAGGCCCTCATGTTACACTCCAAGGCATCCAAGCTTAGGGAACATTATGTGGTTCTCACATACACAACATAGACACAATATAGACTGACTGGATGACTTGTTAGGTTTATTCAACAGCAAGTTTGAACACGAGAGGAGTAGAGGGAAAGTGGTAAAAGAGGGTAATAGAAGTGAAACCCTGAAAATATATTATATATGTATGAATTTGTTAGAGAATATCTATTTTAAAAAGAATTTTCATTTTCAGATGATAAACTAACCAAAATAATCCTGATACTGGGAAAAGTCCCAATCACAGAGTTTCATTGTTCATATATTAGCAAGGTGCATTATCATCCTCACCGCCACCTTATTGAGTATCATTTCCATTGATCTAAATTTTAGCAGTGGATACTGAAGCAACCCATGAACTGACTTCAGAGATTCACATTCAATCTTGGAATAGTCCTGCTTGACAGACAGAAAGGAATGCATATCCACTGATACTCTCATAGACCAGTGACCTTGATCTGATGCCAGACCCTGAAGGATCTCTGAGACCTCTTGCTATGACCTTCAGGACAATGCTAGGAATTTACTAGAATGTATAGTTATACATGTCCTCTGATGTAAACTCACATATCTTGTTCTGTTTATAGATAAAAATAGCTGAATGACTATATTATCGATCGATTGATTGATAGATAGATAGATAGATTAGATTAGATTAGATTAGATTAGATTAGATTAGATTAGATATATTATCCATGCCGTGGGACAACCCTTATTTTGCAGGGACCTACTCATTGACATAAAGGGAGGCTTTCTAAGTTCCTAACAGAAAAGATACCAAAACCATAGAAAAAGCTGCAAAGAAACCACATACACATCATAAGATGTCATTCTTCCTGTTGTCATGTCCTGGAGGAGTTTTCATTTGTCAAGGGCCCAGGCAGGATCTCCACCTATCAAAGGGTCATCAATAGCAGAGTGCATATTCCATCCCAGCAACTGTATTTTTGCTCAATTGAAATCCCATAGGCAAACCCACAGAGTGGAGGAATACTTGAATACATGTGGGAAAACAGTCTATGAAAACCAAAAGTGGCACATTCTCCTTCAAGTGCACTGATACTAAATCAAAAGTTCACAAATCACACATAATTTGGCAAATCTGACATAATTGAAAGAAACATAAAACGCAAGGAGTAGCTGACACCCACAAAAAAATGGTGAATAACAAATTGAAAATGAATACAACATCATTCTTAAAGATGCTAAAATATAATTTTAAACTTATACAAAATAGTGAAAGTCAATTAAGTAAAGCTGGAAAAACGACAAAATAGTAATTAAAAAGAAAGGATACAAACCAATAAAACAGAATTATGGATATTGAAGAGTGTTGACAGAGGTTTACTGTCCCACCCGGTCCTGCAACCATTCATTCCCAAACACACAGAGGCCTACATTAATTATAAACTGGTTGGCCTATTAGCTCAGGTTCTTAATAATTAATTTCTACATCTTAACCCATAGTTCTAGTCTGTGTTAGTCATAAGGCTTGGTACCTTTATCAGTGAGGTGTTCTCATCTTGCTTCTTCTGCATCTGGATGACTGCTGACTCAGCCTTTCCTCTTCTCAGAATTCTCCTGTTCTGTTTACTCTGCCTATACTTCCTGATGGCTACTGGCCAATCAGCATTTTATTAAATCATACAAGTGAAATATCTTTACAGGGTAGAAGACCATTTTCCCTTAGTACTCCCTGCCTTTTTTTTTTCAAAACAAGAACTCTGAATCTAACCTCCTTTTTTTTTTTTTTTAGCTTTTTTCCTGACCATTATCCATAACAACCTGTAACCAACACTCTAAAAAAAAGACAAATATCCATAATTCATTTCATTTGGAATAAGGGAATTGTTTTCTAGGCTACATTCTATTGATAGGGGGCTCTGAGAATCTTATGGGAACCTAAAAAAATTTAGAATTATGGTCAAGTCCTGACTGGAATATTCTGAAAGGCTTAATAATCTCATCCAGCAGTTTTGAAACTGGTCCAGATGTAGAACTCAGACATCTGGGCCATCTGCTCCCACTGGAGATTTCTAAGGAGGTCTTCCTTGATCAAACCTGATTTTTCTTAGCCCAGAATGAATCCACAGCCTTTCATTTTCTGTGGAACAAAAAGCAAAACCTCTTCTTCAAAGTAATATATCTTTTGACTTAAATTTTGAAGTCAAGGTATTTTCAAAATATATATGTTGGATTAATCCAGTAGCATTTATAATCAAATGTCTTTAAGCAGCTGTTCCTCCATTCTCAGCTGTCAAAAAATTCAAAGACAACACAATAACATACAGTATCCAGATTCTCTGTGTATTTTACATCTTTAGGTAGTTTTATTTTAAACTGTATTTCTTTTATTTTTATTTTTAATATTAGGTTATTTGAGACAGGGTTTCTCTGTACCTTTGGCTATCCTGGACTTACTCTGTAGACCATACTATCCTTGAACTCACAGGGATCCACCTGCCTCTACTTCCCAAGTGCTGAAATTAAAAATGTACGCCACCACACCCAACTACACTCTTTCTCATTTTTTTAAGGATTTAATCCTTTTACTTTTCTCTCCCAAGCCAACATATTTTTTAAACACACTGTAAACAATTTAGAGGTTTTCTTTGTCTGAATCTATCTTTACTATATATCTCTCTTTTTCTGACCACATGGGTTTTTAATTTGCTAAGTGATATGGCTAAAATTAAAGCCATGATATTGATGGTTGGATCCACCCCATTCCTTTGCTTTCTGAGAGTCTAGCTTCATGGCAGAGGTACTGGCAGGGGCCATGTTTATTGCCACAACTCTAAGGAACTGCCAACACTAAGAAGCATGCTGTCAGCTATTCATGAACACAATTTAAGTGTTTGGTGGCAGGACCTCTTAAAAGAGCTGTAAGGATTTTGTACCTAACACTGAGTCAGGAAACCTCTCTTAAATGAGACTCAAGAGATGTGCTTGCCTCTAGCAAAGAGAGCCCACCTTAGAAAATGTTGCTACCAAGAAGATGTGCTTAACTCTGTTCTTTTTGTGTTGAGAATTCCTTCCCAAACTCTCTCAGGTTTTATGTGGATGTAATTGTCCACATTGTTGCCGTTTGTTGACAGAGGTTTTTGTCCCGCCTGGTCCTGCAGCTGTTCAGTCCCAAAGAAAATACCCAGAGGCATACATTAATTACAACAAGCAAGACCAATCTGTAGAATTCAATAAAGAGCTTCAGCAGCCTCCTGAACAGCCAGATAGATAGATGAATAATTTCTGGAAATACATCTTTTGTAGTTCAAGTTGCTATACAAAATCCCCACACATCAAAAGGCTTAAACAATAAAGTTTTGTTTCTCATTGTTCTAGAAGCCACATGGTCAAAGTCAGGATGTCCATGTGGTTAATAAATGCCTTCTTCTTGCTCATACACTCACATGAAAAAGAAATGTCTCACTTCCCTATGTTTTATAAGGACATTACTCATATCTTTCCTCTCTACCATATAACCTCACCTGAAATTAATTACCTCCCCCAAATTACATCTCCAAATATAGTCAAGCTGGGAACAGTAGCTTCTACATCTATCTGAAGAAGAAACAGGCTTTGAATCCATGGCAAAATATTATTTATATATAACAATAGATTATATTTAATATGCATACTCACTATATATATGTTTGAGATGTACATACATATGATATATCTCATATTAAACTGTTTCAATCTATTGAGTCTATATAGAGACCTGTAGATGGAAATGGATGATTCTCAAATAAATATACCAAGCATACATCTCATTAAATATAGAAAAAATAAAGATTTATTTAATACACACACACACACACACATATATATATATATAAACTGTTTCAAATATATTGAGCCTAAATAGAAGCCTGTAGGTGAAAGGGGATTATTTCTCAAGTACATATCCCCTTAAATAAAGCTAAAACAAAGTTAAAATTAAATAACTAAATATTAAAAAATAGAGATATCCTGATTAGGTTAATACTGAGTAGAATATCAAATACACAGACACACTATAATTCCAAGATTTAAGCACAGGGAAAAATGCATCAGATATAGTCAACAAAACTTTTAACAGTAAAGGTGTAATCTATAATAAATTTTAAAACACTAATGGCCGTGTGTCCTAAATCAGTTCCTGAAAGCCAAACCCTTAAAATGTTATAAGCTATACCTGAGCTAATGAGAGCCTACCATCTCTGGCCTGACAGTAAGGGAACCAGCATAGGACCAAAGTAGGCCCTCTGAATGTGGGTGACAGTTGTATGGCTGGGGCAGACTGTGGGGCCACTGGTAGTGAGACCAGGAATTACCCTCACTGCTTCCTCTGGCTTTTTGGAACCATTCTCTTTGGACGGATATCTTGCTCCACCTAGATAAAGTGGGCAGGGCCTTGGTCCTGCCTCAAAGCAATGTGGTATACCTTGTTGACTCGCTGTAGGAAGCCTTACCCTCCCTGAGGAGTGAAATGGGGGAGCAGGTTATAGGAGCAGGAGGAGGGGACAGAATGGGAACTGGATTTGGCATGTAAAATGAGAAAAGATATTTCTTAAAATAAAATTTAAAAATTAAAAAAGAAAAGAAAAAAATCAAGGTTAATAAAGCACTATGCAATCTGAAAAAAAAGAAGTTATAAGCTCATCATAAGGTGAGTTATCAAAGCAGAAACAATAAAAATGGTATTATGTGTTTACCATGTTTAGAAACAAGAAATCAATTCCATATCATACAGAAAAGGAAATGAATATAACTACCTGGAAATGAAAAGGGCAATGAAGGCATTAAACCGTCTACCTTCAGTTATAGGCCAGAGAAAACAGAGATAAGACTACAAATGTTTAGAAACTTTCAGAGACAGTTGGGTTTAGGATTTTATGCAGTATAATAATAAGACAAATTATTATAAAATAGTGATCAGAGAGATTTACTAATTCTCACAAAATTTTGAATGCAGAGATCAGATCACTGGATGACCAATTGTCACCAGTGAGCCAAAGTAAAGATAGGAAAAGTAATTCGAATTTGCCTCCTTCTTAATGGATGAATTTCTTTAGTTATGCATACTTGTCATTTCAGATATTTGTACTTGCCTTAACAAACCGCGCTAGAAAAGCCAGTCTACTAGTCATTTGTCTCTAAAGGAGGAACATAAACGCTAGTATTAAGAATGACTCTGAGGTGAATAATTTACCATTTGAGAAAGAAGACACACATTTAGAAAATCCTATTGTTTAAACACTGTAATGAAAACCCACTTGAGGGAAAGTAGAACAATAGCCACTGAAAATGAAAACCAGAAAGTGCGACTCCACAGGCACATGACTTTCAGCTTTTAGCTCCCACCACCTTGGGTGGGGAGGTTCAAGACAAGGCAGATAGCCCGGAATATTTCTGATCTTGATCTTATCGTTTTTAACATAGTATCAGGCATATAACAAGAATTGGACAATATTAATAATAAAAACTGAAAAAATGAATGATGTTGGCCTTGGTGAATATATCCAAAAATATTGATCCTTAAAATAAGTTGTGCCATTGACCCTTTTGGGAAAGAAGCTGACTTTGAAACTAGTTGAATTTTGGATGTCTAATGATAAAATTTACCCTAAATTAATTAGTAAATAGATTCATTGTTATTTGTTGTTTTCAATTGCATTGAAACCAACTTGAACAATCAAGTTAGCCTACTGCATTATAATATTTAATAACACCTTGTATGTTATCTCTCAACCTAACCCCAAAGGCCCTCCTAGGCCAGATCCCCTTACCTTTTAGTTTTGTTAATTTCTGACATTTACCATTATTCTTTGAAATCGATGATCTCTCTGTCCAGCTTTAGAGCAAAAATTACCAAATGATGAATGAATGTTGCTTTAAGAAGTGAGTCCTATGTACAAACTGTAGTCATAGTTCCTTAAGTCTTTAAAAGTATCTATCTACCTCCTATCTACCTCTGTGTACTTACTATCACATTATGCAGGAAATAAACTAGAACTCTCCTTCTAAGGGTATTAATGCGCACTCTATCTCCCATGCATTTTATCACTATGCAGTCACTTTATTTCTTCACAACCTTATACAAAAGCTGGGTGGTATTTCAATGCAATTATCAGGAAATGTGAGAGGGAAAGGTAGCCAAGTGATTTGGCAGCTGTACAGAACAAAAGGAGTCCTTGGGATCAGGGCTATGACTAACCTCAAGGATGAAAGTTTGACCATGTTGCAAAGGACTTCATTATGCACCTATTGACATGTTTTCAGAAAAGAAACATGTGACTTGTTATGGTCCCCAAAACTGAACTAGAATCAGCTTTTGTCTTCTTTGCTTCTCTTTATTTTCTTTTTCTTTTTACTTAAATTTCCACTAAAGGGAAGAACTCAATTAATTTTGCAAACTACTAAGGTACATTTTTAGTGTTTATAAAAAAAAAAGGTGTATAAAACCTTTAGTTAAAGCTTGAAATACAGAACTCTCTCTTAACTTTTCAATAATTGAATCACATTTTTGGAATTTTAGTTGGGGTAAAATAATAAGCAATGCTAATCTCTTAGAAATAATTTCAATTTAACAATGAGTTTATGTTTCTTTCTTTTATTTATCTTTATATTGGAAAAGCTGTTTATATAAATTACACCAAAAAGTGTAAATTATGGGACTCATAGCATTTATGAGCTGTTTAAACAATTAAATGCTAGAATGAGATATGGAAGTGACCATATGTAAAATTATTTATATCTGAGCTCAGCCACTGACTTTACTGTGTAAGCAGCAAAATCTCATATTTTGAAAAATTATTTTTAAAAAATCAAAGTATAATCTTATCCTATCAGAAATGTCATAATTATATTTTGGTAACACAACAGTGAGTTTAAGATAAAAGTATCAAAATCATTAGTGGAGAGGTGTCTTAAGTTTGTTTCTCTGCTGTGATGAGACACTGGCAACATGGAAAGGAAAGACTATATTTGCTTCTCAAGGCTACAGTTCTTCATCAAGGGAAACCAAGGCAGAAACTCAAAGCAGGAATAGAAGCAAGGACCATAGAAACACACTTCTTACTGTCCTCCTTTCATGACTTTCTTACCCTACTTACACAGTTCTGGCCCATTCCCCCTGCTATGACAGTACCCTCAGTGGCTGTTCTTGATTGTTACAACAATTAATAAATGATAACATGCTGCAGACAGACCCACAAACCAATCTGTAACACGAATAAGAAGTACAGAAAGTTTTGTTCCCTGAATTCAGAACAATTAGTGCTTACTACCTTTCTTATGCTCATGCCAAATTTTGACTCACTTTGACATTGAGGGAATGTGGTCTAGAAAGAGAGACAAAAGGAACACCCAGAGTAGAGCAGAGTTAAGGAGCATCTATAACAAACGTTACCATAGATGTTTCTTCTTTCTAAATTTAGATGTATTCTCCAAAAGCTCATGGGTTTCTAGGCATATCTATTAATAATTCTAGCTTTTATCTCTACCAGTCCTCACAACAATGCTTGCTACTTATCACCAATACATTTTAGAACCATTGTCAAGATTGTGTTTCTTATCCAAACATTTTGGTTTTCATTTTATGAGGAACAACACATATTCATTGTTTAAAACTGAAAAACAAAGAAGATTTTTCAGGTAGGAAATTTTGAACATTTGTCTATCTCAAAACAACCTCAGATTTGTAAACAAAAAACTATTCTATTTATTTATTTGTGCTTCTTATATTATGACTTGCTGTTTTGTGTGGGTTAAATATTTTCAACAATAATAAGCACAATGCCAGTGTTTTTCACAGAGTGAGAAGATAATTTTCCACATGTTTTTATAGGGTATTTGAACTAAGCAGAAATTTAAAAGCTATAACTCAATAAAGAATATTTTAGAAATGATGTTTGGTAATATAATTCCTGGGTTATAGAAAACATAGTTTAGGTATCATGTTTAGATCTCTCTCTATATATATATATAGATCATATAGTGTATCACTATATGAAAACCATGTGATTTCACTTTTTGCACTATTTGAGAAGTCTCCAGTCCTCCAAATATTTAGGATGATAAGTACATCTTTTTATTCAGTTCTAAAATAATGGGTGAAAATTGAACTCTTAATCTTGAATTTATTTTCTTTCATTATTTATATTATTGTGAGAACCTCTTATCTATTCAGTATTCTTCATCTTCAGGTTTTGTCGTCTTTTTATCAAAGTAATGATGTGCTGCTTATTTTGATGAATTTTATCATGTTCTAAAGACGATAGTTTGTTAAATGTGTTTAAACATTGTCTTTTCAAGTTATTTAATGTTTTAATAATTCCACATATAGGTAAAACTTATTACATTTTAAATGTAGTTACCCCAATTAAAGAACATTTCTCTTCAATCTGTATGAATGTTGTGGAATGGGTAACTTTTGTTTCTTTGTGATTATTATTTTGTCACTAATTTGCATTATCTCTACATTTTTTTATTTCATCTCTATTTTTACCTCCCAGTTAATAACTTATGGTATCCATGTTGCACAAGCTACTTTTGGTATGCACTTAAGTCAGCAACAACAAACAAATAAGAAAAAAGACTGTTGAGCAAAACAAGTTTGACAGAAGAGCAACCAATTATATAACATAATTTGATCTCTTTCTCAGCATGTGAAGTGAGAAAATACTGTTCTTATCACTAAACCCTTATCTTGCACTCTACCTTCTTTTATTTGTTTTCTAATTGAGGTACAGACACAGGCTCTCTTGATAATATTCTTCTTTATTTCAACACAAGAAAAGCTGACTTACATGAAAAAAGGCATATTGATTTTATGAAATCAAGTTGAAGTTTGCATCTGAGATAAAACATGAGATAGTGTAATACCCAAAGATGCAAAACACACATTAATCCTACTGTTATTGTTTATGGAATACACATTTAAGGTCTGCCACAATAGGCACATCTGTGGCTTTCGTTTTGTTATGTCCACTTATCTTCCTTTGTTCACTTAGCTGTGATGTGTTGTCGCTGCGGCCAAATTCCCAGCATGGACCAGTTGTCTCTGTTTACCATGCTGCAGTGTGTACAGGAAAAACACCACTGGAAATATTGTTAAAAAAATGGGCTCTGATACCTATTATTTATCCTATTCATCTTCCACATCCTTCACTGAAGCCTCTGGAGCCACTCCAGAGGAGACATTTGTCATAGCAAAGTCTTAATGAAATCTAGGGAAGGATGGGCATCTAAGGAAATGACAAAAGATACCTTGTCTCAGGAGACCTGTGGACTTATGTGACAGGTTACCTGCAGAAGTTCATTTTAGAGAAAGGAAACCTTGAAAATGGATTTTAAACTTTCCCTTTATTTTAAATGGCTGTCTTTTGTTAAGGAAAATTGTGGAAGAAAAACCATGGGCTTTTAAATAGCTGCTTATGGCCTATAACAACTTGATGATACAATCTGAACCACAGACTATACTTGAAAACAACATGTAAAAAGTCTTCATTCCTTGATAGATATTCCAAGGAAACTTTAAGCATTATCTTAATATTTAAAACAATAAAGCTCATAGCCATATTGCAAAGATTTTTTATGTTTATATATATAGAGAGAGACAGTTATAACTAACTATTGAAAACCACTACCCTACTTCCAGGAAAAGTTATTATTATGTATTGATATGGAACAGTCATACTGTCAGGAAGTGACATGCCCCACCGTTGTTATTCGTGTTGCATACTTTAGTATGAAATGTACAGCTTCTTTTATCAGTTGAAAGAACGTTAAACTTCCCTTTGTCTTATAAACATTTAACACCTGACATATCAATGGCGTTCCTGCCTAGAACTTTAGCCTCTTTATTTATCTAGTTCATACATGTTGTCTTTCCATGCCCAAAATGATTATATCACACATTGTCCAAATATGGATATTTGTGAGAAGAATGGAAACAACAGCTGCATATTGGGCTGATTCCAGAAAAATTAAGACACATTGACATCATCTTTGGGAGACTTCATTATTCCAACAATTCCCCAAGAGCACTTCTCTATTTTTTTCCTCATATCCCTGATCATTTTACTATATGTTTTTATTAAAATTAAAATTATGCCCCTTCATCCAGACATATTTAAGAAGCTAATTCATTTAAAGGCCAAGAGCAAGAAGAGCTCTTTCTGTGCAAGTACAAAGCCTGGAGCATAGCCTCACAAAAGCCATACAATGTGGTAAGCATACATTTGCCCCAGTGAAGCTGCTCAGGAAATAAATCAATAGGAACACCTCATTCATTTATAACTGTGAGTTATTGCGTTAAGTGATTGATACATATGTCTAGTATTCCAGACAGCATACCAGTGAAGAGAGAAAGGCAAAAAGGAAACGAAGAACTTTATTTAAAAAAAAAATAAAATAAAATGTGGGTCATTAAAACATTGAGTCCAATAAGATCTGCCTTCTTAACCTTTCCTCAAAGTTCAGCCTATCCAAGGCTAATCACAAGGTCCATGAATTGTTTGGCCTGCAGAATGAAGTATTTTGTTCTAATTGAATGAGCCTAGTACACATTCTGCATGTAGAATAGATTTCTAAATTAATTTTTCACTCCTCTTGTCATCTGAAAGCATCTAAGGTAACACAATTTTCCACAATTTAAAAACAAATGACTTCAATTCAACTGGCCTATATTTTATGCCTTTTAAAAAATTAACTGTTATCACAGCTCAATGTGCCAAGTGTCAACCTTATCAAATTTCTCAGTGCCCAAGGAAATGAATGTAATTGCTTCCTCTGTATGATATATTGTACATAATTGGCTTCCTATCACAAAGCAGCTGGAAAATATTCACAAAATCTGAAAGAAGCCTGCTTTTGTATTCAGGTCACGGACTCCAAATGTGTGTTTTTGTTTTAATGTAGGCTATGACAAAAGCAACAATAAAATTTATGTTGATATAAAGAAACTAACAGAAACAAACATAGAAAATCATCAATTATTTGTAGATTTCCATTGTTATAAATAAAGCTGTTGAGGTCAACTCAATATTTCTTTGACATTTTGTACTTATTCACATAATTGCAAATTTTTATTCTTTTAAATATTTTAAAATTAATAGAAGTGTTAGTATTTAGATTTAAATATTTTCTGTGCCTCTTACATATCATTTATTCAAATAAAATCTACTGTAGATGGTTACATCTCCAGAAATATCTCCCATTTGCTTGGATGTGTTTCCATCAGGTCACCTCCATCCCAGGAATCCAAAGATGGAGCACAGCGAAGTACATCTCCCTTCTGTGATGAGCATTGCTTAGCACCACTTGCATGTAATATGGGCTTATTATGGACTACTAAAACATAAGTGTGGGGGGCCGGTAGAGGGTGGGTGTGTCAGTGGGTGTGTGTGGGTGTGTGTATATATGTATGTGTTTGCATATATGCCTAAGTGGGTATGTGTGTCTTCAAGCATATGACCTGAGCTATTTATAGAGATCTAAAGACAACTTTTAAGAATTGGTTGTCAGCCAGGTGGTGGTGGTGCACGCCTTTAATCCCAGCACTCAGAAGTCAGAGGCAGGCGGATCTCTGTGAATTCGAGGCCAGGCTATTCTACAAGAGCTAATTCTAGGACAGGCTCCAAAGCTATTGAGAAATCCTGTTTTGAAAAAAATAGAAAGAAAGAAAAAGAGTTGGTTCTCACCTTGCAACTTATTTTGAGGCAGAGCCTGTCTCTGTAACTTTTTTGTCATTGATTCTGATCTTTTCACCTCCTGTTACATCATAGGAGCATTAGAATTACAGATGTATACTACTGCGTTGACTTTTAACCTGGATTCTTGGATTTGAACATAGGTCATCAAGATTGGGCAGCAAATACTTTTTTCCACTGAGATGTCTCCCTAGACCCATTAGTAATGCTTATTAACACTGATAATTACACTGAGTTTAAGGGAAAGTGTGAACTTTTTTAGAGGAAAATACTGAAGTATTTAGGGTTACCATGCCTGCAACCTAATCTCAAACATTTTTTTTTAAAAAAGTTAAAGATGCTAGGCAGTAGTGGCACACGCCTTTAATCCCAGAACTCAGGAGGCAGAGACAGGAGGATCTCTGTGAGTTCGAGGCCAGCCTGGTCTACAGAGTGAGTTCCAGGACAGGCTCCAAAGCTACAGAGAAACCCCGTCTCGAAAAAAAAAAAGTTAAAGATATGTAGTAAAGGAAAAGGATCATGGAGACAGAAAGATACTATGAAATACTAACATTTTATGCAGCATCAGTGTTGTTAATAATAACATTTGGCAAATATTACTAATATCACAGCTGTCTATAGTCTTATACTTCAACAACAATTGAAGCAACAATCTCAAATGAAGACATTGAAAACATAGTGCAAGGATACCTCATGAACACTTAAAGAAAGTAAGGATTGCAATAGGTATAGAAAAAACACTTTCATTGCTGTGAAAAGCAGTAGGAAGCCCAAATGAACCACTGGTTTTTCTAATTTCAGTTGCTTAAATGTGTGAGGATATGTGGATCTCATAAATGTAGATTGAAAATGGCTTAGTGCTTACTGTTTTATATACAACACAATTCTTGCTGAATATCTACTTGATGAAACCTAGAAAATATAAATGGTACTGAGATACCTACACTGTAGTAAAAACAAAACAAAAGAAAAAGAAACACTGCCCCATGGCTCAGGGAACATCATGGAAGCAAGGAAGGAAAGATTGTAAGAACCCGAAGTTAGGGTAGACTGGCCTGAAAGAGTGTCTTTCAAATACTTCAGTGACATTGAAGACACACACTCACACTGGTTGTGATTGCCTAGAGAAAATCTATCCAAATATCAATCCTGTAAAATTTCCAACCTAGACTGGGAGGAGACTATGAAGCCCCTACTCTTATCTTAAGGAGATTTGGAAGTTGAAAGCCACTGGGTAGGGAGAACCAATTTTCTTCCAGGAAGTGTCCCATTTAGGATGCCCATGGCTTTAGTAGTTGTCACTACTCACGTGAATATTATATAAGAACAGAACTGATTGGTGTCAGTGTGCTGTGAAAGGAGGACGTGAACATGGGAAGTGAATGCGTCAGGATTGTTTGGAAGACCTTAGAGGGGGAAATGTAAGATTAATATTACAAGAATATATCAAAACAACTTTGAGATACCATCTTACACCTGTCAGAATGGCCAAAATCAAAAACACCAACGATTCCCTATGCTGAAGAGGATGCGGAGTAAGGGGAACTCTCATCCATTGCTGGTGGGAATGCAAACTTGTGCAACCACTTTGGAAATCAGTGTGGCGGTTTCTCAGGAAATTGGGAATCAACCTACCTCAGGATCCAGCAATACCACTCTTGGGAATATACCCAAGAGAAGTCCAATCATACTACAAAAGCATTTGTGCAACTATGTTCATAG
>PVIU01020750.1:6927-33376 GCA_004026605.1 Ondatra zibethicus | reverse complement strand
GACCGGGAGAAGGGGAAGAAAGGTAAAAATTTTATTTCTTTAATTATGTTCTTGAATTGAAAAAATAAAACAAAACAATGTATGGAAAAAAAAAGAATCTCCTCTTTGAATCTATTCAGGAGCAATTTGCAATCCCCATTTAGGCAATACTTTCTGTAGTTCTTCAAAAATGCTTTCTAAAGTATCTGAATTTGAATCAGATAACAAAATGTCATCCATATAATGGTATATTACAGACTTAGGAAATTGTTTACATATTATTTCCAATGGCTGTCTGACAAAGTACTGGCACAGGATAGGACTATTGAGCATTCCCTGTGGGAGCACGGTCCATTGATATCCCTAGTACGCTATTATTTTAAGTCGGCAGTGTGAAGGCAAACTTTTCTCTGTCCTTTTCTTGTAAAGGTATAGTGAAGAAACAGTTCTTTAAATGAATAACTTTGAGAGGCAATCCCTTTGGTAACTGAGAAGACAGAGGAATTCCAGATTGTAGAGGGCCCATAGATTGAATAACCTTTTTGATAGATCTAAAATCTGTCACCATACTCCATTTTCCAGTTTTTTTTTTCAACAAATACAGGAGAATTCCAAGGGCTGGGAGATTCTACTATATGTTGAACATCTAGTTGCTCTTGTACCAGCTGTTCTAAAGCCTGCAACTTTTCCTCAGTTAGAGCCCACTGCTTAACCAATATTGGTTTCAAATGTAGGGCTGTTGGTACCTCTGAAGGTTTACCAATTTCTTTGTGTTCCCATATAGCCCAAATGGCTGGTGTCTGTTGTCTATAATATCTTCTAATATTTTCTGCAGAAACTTAAGTTTTTGGGGCTGCAGGATTATTAATCTGGGCATTCCATTGCTGCAATAGGTCACGACCCAACAAATTCACTAAAATACTGACTATTTATGGCCTTAGTCTTCCTATTTGCCATTCTGGATCTATGCATTCTATCCATCTCATGCTTTGTTTTACCTGAGATAGGGTTCCAATTCCCAGGACCTGATATCCACCCCTTGAAAAGGCCAATATGGATGCCAAGATTATGGAGTAATGATACTTACATCCACACCCATGTCTAGTAAGCCTTTAATAAAAATGCCATTTATACATACTCTTAGCTTTGGTCTTTGATCATTTATTAAAGTCTGCCAAAATATACATTTCCTCTCTTCTACTGGAGTTTTTGACTCATTCTCCATGTTTAACCCATCATTCAGACTAGTATTGCTTTTTACAGTAGGCTTTGGATTTTTTAATATTCTTGGTGAGACATGTTCTCCACAGTAACTGAGAATGATTGAACCACATTTGTCATTGGGGCCTGTGAGAGGACCCCATGGCATTTCCCAATGCTATTGGGTTGCCTAACTTTCATTGACCTACATTTGTTGGTAGAGATTGAATTCTGTCTAGCTAGGTAATCTTCAACCACTTCAAGGATCTGTGGAACATGGCCTTTTAATAACTTATGGTTCTGTTGACATGAGACATGATTTCTTCTGACAGCACCAATCTATTCCCGAGAGAATATTGAGCACCAAAGAAATTCCACTTGGAGCTCGTTTTCTCCTTGGCAAAACTGGCCTTTGGGCAAGGAACTGACAATACCTCAACCACTGACAAGTTACATGATATCCAGTAATAGATAAGCTGAACTGTCTAATCTTTCCAAGACAGCATAAGATGGTTTTGAAAAACTCCTACCTCTGAAAATTATCTGTCAGTTATGCTAGGCCTTAGCCAAAGTTGGTTGCTTCAAGTTGTAAAATCACTTTCTGTGATTGCTCAGGTAGCTAATTGTCTCCATCATATATTGCTCACTTTGGAAGCTACTTGATTGTACTTCCTGTCTGCTCAAGCAATATTATCTCCCTTCTCAGGCCTTCAATAGAGGTTGAAGATTAGAGAGTCTTAGTTACTGTTCTCTTATGATCTAGCCAAGCAATTTCCTATACAAGATTTAGATTCTATAGGATAGAATGTTTATTAAAACATTTAGCATTTGTTCTTGCTTAATATTGTTTATGCTTGTTGTAATTCTAATTACACTTGATATCTGTTCCTGGTGTATAATTTTTTTTATTGGGTTTGGAATTCTCTTATTTAAATAAAAGGGGGAGGTGCTGTGGGAACACATTCTTCTCCTTAAGCCAATAGCCTCGAAGGTACCAGCCCACTTGGGCATGGTCTATTATATTGTAAATCAGTGGTACCCATGCACACACTCTCTTGCTTCTGGCTCCCACTTCCGGCTGCTGGACTCTGTTCCTGTTCACACAGAAGACTGCTGTCTAGGACAGTGATCTGTAAGTTTTCCCCTTAAATAAATAACTCTTTTATTATTCACAGTTACTAACTGATGTGGGATTTGTTTTGTGACTTATGTCATCAGTCTTTCCTTCTTCAACTGAAGGATGATTCATTCATAAAGGGAATTCTGCTGAGTATAAGTTTGTTTCAGTATTATATTCTTAAGGCTGCATAATAATTTATGAACTCCATCTCCTCCAGATCTCTTCACCTATGTCAGGCTGATGTTCAGGGTCTTTCTACCAGTTGTGTTTTAAGATCTTCTATGTGACGAGCATGTTAAGGGGTGGCCTTAAGAGCTGCTCAATCTGAACCTGCATTGCACATTGAGCATCACAGAATCTATGACATAAAAAGAGGAGAAGTTGATGTGCAGCTGCCATACCAGCCTGAAGAACAGCCAGTCTGAAGAGCAGAAGCATTCTGTGGTTCAGTATTGGGCCAAAACCACCATAGACATGGGTAGTAGGCATGAGAGACAGATCATCCAAATCCAATGGAACCATGGACATATGGAGGTTCGCACTCCCACTGCCTGTAAGCACTCTGGTTTGTGTTGAAACTTCTTAGCCACTAGTAATTGTACAATACAACTTTGGTTTGTAGAGGCAAGGCTGTGGGTTGGCTGTCTAAATGCTTCTAAAAATATGTGCCTCGTTATAGCTAGCAGCCTGTGACATCACAAAGCCCACCTGCATATGCACATCGTGGTAGTGCGGACCTAATCTTCACCAGTTCAGCCAACTTTGGCCACCTGAGAATGAAAATTCACTTGTTATTTGGGTTGGATATGTTTGAAAAACTACTTGTGGTACTTTATAACTTTATAAGAATGATGTTACTAGTAGTTCACTGCATATAGAGAGCATGCTTTCTTTAGCCACTCACTTATCAATAGACACATTGATGGAATCCATATCTTTGCTGTTGTGAATGATGCCTTGATAAATGTGGGAGAGCAGGGTCTTTGTCATGTGCTGACTTTCTTTGGTTACATATTCAGAAATGGGATAGCCAGATCATAGGGTAGATTTTTGTTATTTTGTTGTTTGTTTTTTAGGGTTCTCCTTACTGTTTTCCATAGTGGATTTAGTATTTAGATTCCCACTAACATAAATTGGTAGCAATAGATGGACCTAGAGATCACAGGGTTAAGTGACATAAGCCAGTTGCAGAAAGAAAAATACATTGTGATTTCTGTCATATGGAGAATCTAAAAAGCCTGAGATCACAGGACCAAAACAATAATTACCAAAGATGAGGAATGGTCAGTGTGTGGAAGGATGATTAACAGGTGCAGAAACAGCCAGACAGGAGGACTTAGTTCTAATGTTCTAAAAGAGTGATAATAATGAACATTTTTGAATTATATATTAAAACTAGCAGGAAAGAGGGATTTTATTAATGTTTCCATTGCAAAGGTATGACAAATGCTGAATGTGATAGATGAAAGAAACAATATTGTTAATGTACTTCCTTTTCGAAATAAAGAAAGTGGCCTAAATACTGTTGTTTTTATGGTTCAGAACCAGAAAAGGTAACTGATTTCAGTATCAGATGAACTAGTGGTTACTCTGAAGGTTCAGACCACTTATAAAACCATACGTCATAAATACCACAGTGTGAAATCATGTGTTTTTGTACACTAGTACATCTTACAATTCCTTCTTTTTAATACAGCTATAGAAGTATTAATTTCCATAAATCAGTGACCCAGCTGCCTCTGCATTATGGGAGGGATAGTTCATATTATATGATCTGTTAAATTACTAAGAGTCTATATTATTTTTACTGTTTATTTATACTCACATTTTAAATTTTTTACACTTTTAATTTGAGAACAAAATAAAACAAACAGAATAATAAGCAATAAGCAACTCTGATATTATGTGGTAGATTTTATTGCCTTAAGGCACAAAGTCAGGATAGAACAGACCCTCTAGACAAGAACAGAGAGCTAGGTGGGTCAGAGATAGTCAGAGCTGTAGGGGTAGCCTTAGAGAAACAATAACAGAGGGAATAGGCTTCACAGGGCTCTTCTTATATTCAAGTGACATCCTCATCACCTTCAAATGAGGATCTCATCAGGAAAAGCAACAATGGGCTCCTTTGTTGTCACCATATCTTCATCAATGACAAAGCCTAGTTTTTTCATGCAGGTAATGTGGTTGGAGTAGGTTTTGGGGTCCTCAAGTGAGAAGCTAGAGCAAATCAGAGCAGTTTCAAAGAGCAGCACCACCTGGTCCTTGATAGTTTTATCACTTTTGTACACCTAAGCCTTCCACCATAGGTTCTCTACTATGGGTAGATCAGGATTGATCTCTCGGTGCTTTGGGACCATCATGTTGCCCATTGTAGAGTTGTTTCCCAGTTTCTGAGCTTTAATTATCTGTTCCTTGTAGACCGTCTAGTTATAGTTGCTTGAAACAATGCATGAGATAAAAGCCTATGGGAGATTGTGACCTTCTTATTTTCACTATTCAAGATCTTCCTCATGAGCTTGAAAAAAATCCTCATACTTTTCCTTGCTCTTCTCCATTTTCTTATCTTCCTCATGTACATAGCTCTAGGCCTTCCCAAGTCACCAAAACCAGGCTCTGTGCATCAAATACCTTGATCTGTTGCACACAATTCTTGTTAATAGGTTCAGTCGTAAATACCACCTCACAATCTTGCTACAATATATATATGCATAGTTGGCCACACGCTCTTTGTTCTCACCAGTGATATAGTAGATGGAGTTCTGTATCTCTTTCATGAAAGACACTTACACAAACAGGGAAGTCATTTCCTGTCCAGACTGAAAGATGTGATAGTGGATATGCTCAGGGAGGTACTGATAGTGGAATCTTCATGGATTCCAGGTTCTAGATTGTTGGAGAATGACTCATGAAATTTATTTTTGTTATCTTTGTTTTCAGCCAACTCACAGAAGAATTCAACGCACTTCACAATGTTTTTACAGATGGCATTCAGGAGTTTGCTCCACTATAACATTTCTCAAAAATTATTCAGGGGCAAGACTTTGTAGTTTGCACAGCATAGATAAATTTGAGGTACCCACATATAAACTAAGTTATGCAACTGTCACATATATGTAGAGGTCTTATATTTGTCCAATGCAGGCTCCCTGGTTGTTGCTTATAATTCTGTAAATTTCTATAAACCAGATTAGTTGATTCTGTGGATTTTCTTGTAATTCCTTTGCCCCTGTGGCCACTATGATCATTCTCCCTCTTTTTAGCAGGATTTCAGAGCTCTGCCTAATGTTTTTTTATAGTTCTCTGTATCTGTTTCCATCAATTACTGAATGAGAATTTTCTGATGACAATTTGGGTCATCACAAATCTAATCACAAGGGATGGCTAGTTTAGGATACATATCCACTCTTGCTGGTAGGCTTAGTTTTGGTCATCGTTGTAGATTCCTGATTCCTGAGATGTTTCTTTATATCAGTTTTCTACCTACCCCCCCAATGGTGTGGGAGGTCTTTCTTTCTATGTGTTACTTTTATCAGGTAATGAATAAAGGACTGCTTTGAGCCTATGACAGAAAGAACAGAACTAGACAGGAAAAGCTAGGCTGTATTCTGGGAGAAAGAAGAGCATAGTTAGAGAGAAGCCATGGAATTGCTGGAGAAGGACACTGGAAAGTTTATCTGGTAAGTCACAGCCACATGGTGATATGCAGATTAATATAAATGAGTTAAATTAATATGTAAGAGTTAGCCAATAAGATGCTATAGCAAATGTTCCAAGCAGTGATTTGAGTAATACAGTTTCTGTGCAATTATTTCAGGGCTAAGCACCTGGGAACCAACAAGCACCCTTCCTCCTACACCCTAGAGCTCCCTCTTCCCAGTCATCTCGTTCAGTAGATACTCCATCCACCCACAAACCTAATTCCTCAAGTTCCCATCCACACCCTTTGCTATTCCATTCAGAAGACTTTTACTTCCACTTTCTGGGGAGATAAATATGTCTCTCCTTGGGGTCTTGTCATTATCTGGCCTCTGAGTCTGTAGATTTTAACATAGTTAAACTTTACAGTTAATATCTACTTATAAGTGAGTATATACCTTGTTTGTCTTTATGATTCAGGGTTACCTCACTCTGAATATTTTTTTCTAGTTCCATCCATTTGCCTTAAATTTCCTGATGTAATTGTTTTCAACAAGTCGACAATATTCCATTGTATAAATGTACCACATTTTCTTTATCCATCCATCAGTCTACATATTCTGGCTATTACAAATAAAGCTCCTATGACCATATTTGAGGAAGTGTCCTTGTGGTATGATTGGATATCATTTTGGAATATGTAAATAATGGTATCACTGGGTCTTGTTGTTCCTAATGTTTGGACTGGCTCTTAGGAATCTATTAATCATACTGGTTTGCCTTGCCCAGACAAAATTAAATGGAAGGTGCTTAGTCCTACTTAAATATAATGTGTCTTGCTTTGTTGATACCCATGGGAGGCCTGACCCTTTCTGAACATAAAGAGTAGAGGGGTAGATGGGAAGTGCAGATGGGACATAGGAGCAGGGAATTGGAGGAAAGGAAGGAGTGGAAACTGGAGTCAGGATATAAAATAACTGATTTTAAAATGTTATATAAAAAGAAATATATTATATACTATGATTCTATTTATGTAGAACTAAACTAACTATAGGTATAACACTTATAGCAAAAAATTCAACCAGTTATTATGTTTTTGTTTTTAGTGACTGGCATCTTCCCCGATAAAATCTATAAAGGTCATCAATCACTGAATTCTCATTTTAGGGAAAAAGAAAGTTAGGTAAAATCAATAGTGTTTAAAAGATTAGATGCAGGGTAGACAGATGGCTGGGCAGTTAAGAGCTCTGCCTGTTCTTCCAGAGGTCTTGAGTTAAATTCCCAGTAACAACATGGGGGCTAACAACTACTGATGGCTATAGTTCATGGGGTCTGAGGACCTTTTCTGGTATTCATGCCTATAGAGAAACACCCATATATATATATATATATATATATATATATATATATATATATATAAACCCTTAGTTTAATAACTTTGTATTCTAAAAAGGGTCAATGAATTGACCAGTGTCAAAGAGTTGCTGTATAAACAATAGTGCCCTAGTCTGCATAGCACTGAAATACAAGCTTAAATGTTTTTAGATACTAATGTATAGGATAAGTATAAGTATATATTAATATTTAAAGTACTTCTGGGCTGGTATGTTGACTCCACCATTAAGAGCATTTGTTGTTCTTTCACAGGAGTTATGTTCAATTCCCAGTATCCACAAAGTCACAAACAACTATCCATAACCATAGACTCTGGGGATCTGATATACTCATCTAACTTCTGTAGGCACTAAGCATTGTGTGATTTATAGATACACACACAAGCAGAACATCCACATACACCAAAATGAATAGATAATTTAAAAAAATAAAATTACAAAAAAGTTGGGATAGTTGAGTATCAGCTCATCACAACTTTCTACGTTGAACACATGAAAGATACACAATTTGCTGTTTTCCTAATCTCAAAATTTCAAAGGTTACTCATCAAGGAATGAAGAGCAATGACCTGAATTCAAACTTTAGAGAAGTGTTTTACTGCCTAGTTGTCTTTCCAATCATGGATAAGGATCTTCTTTAATTCATCATATTCCTCTTGAGTGATGTTATCAGGGTTTATGGTTCAAATAGGCTTAGACATATTCAAGTCTTCCTGATCAATATGTTTCTTCTTAATCTTCTTTGTTTTCTTTTTATTATCTTTGCCACTAGCAACCTCATCACTGGACACCACATCTTCAATCCCAGGCTTCTCATCACCATCCATATCTTCGTTTTCTTTCTCACCTCTTTTTTGCATTACTTTATCATCACTGATCTCCTTTTCTTGTTTCTTCTCCAAATAGAGGGCGAAGGGTAAGACTATGAAATGTGTTTCTTCACCACTGTATCTACACTTCTCTCCTCTAAGTATTCTGTTTTGTCTTTTTTGAGGTGAAGGATCACTTTAGCACCCGAGTCAATGAGCTTATCATTTAACATGTCTTCACCTCTTGTTAGGGTCTCTTAGTTTTGGGATAATCTGTCTCAATTTTTAAAACATTTGCATGATTTACTTTTCAGTTTTCAGATTATTTTCTATTGCTGTATTTCACTTGCTTTCCATTATTGTGATAAATCACTAACCAAAGGATATTTGGTGAGGAATGTGTTTATTAAGCTTAGAGGTCATGGTTCATCATTGATGGATGATGAGACAGAAACCCAGAGACATGAAATGAAGGAGAAACCATGGGAAAATGTGGCTTGTTGTCCTGCTTCTTGTGACTTAATTGATCTGATTTCCCATACAATCTAGGACCATATGCCTAGGCATGGCATCATTCACAGAAAGCTCCCCTCTCCACTCATCATTAACCAAGGAAACATCACAACATAATTGTCTATGGGCAATATAATAGAGTTATTTTCTTAAATAATACTGTCTATTCCCACATGAATCTAGGAAGGGACAAGGTGATCATAAGCTAACCAGCACACATATTGTTAAGCTCACTAGGTTTTTTCCTCAGAGTATAGTCAGTTTACTAATATGTCTATCAATATATCATCTATATAATATAGACATAAAACAAAATTAATCTAATAGGAATATGACAAAACAATCAGCAAGAAAAGATCTCAAGAAAAGTGAAAAAATATAGAAACAGAGACAAACTTGTTTATACATTCAAGAATCCCATAAAAGCGTAAAACTGGAAGCCATCATATATACATAAAAACTGAGGGTTTAAAAAAAGATAAATAAACAAACAAGGAAAAAAATAGAAGAGAAAAAGGAAAAATTGTAAATAAGAACAAAAATAAATTAAAAGCCTTGACATGATGAAACAAACAAACAAACAAACAAAAAAAAAAAAAAACCCAAGGATTCTCTTGAGTTTGTGACCAACCCTTATATTATGTCTGTATCCCATATAGTGAGACTCCATTATAGAAAAATAAGTTTTCTCTTGCAAGTGGTTACCAGTTAGGGGTAGCTCCTGGTTTAGGGGTGGTGACTTTTTGTACAATCTTGGACCACAGTAAATTATACTAAAATGTAAAACAAGCATATATGCACAATAATATTAACACTATCATTTAGAACACAAAATCAATCTCAGAGCCATCAAGTCAACAAAGCAAGTTAAGAAACAGGAAAATGTAACATTTGGAATTAACTTACTAGTATATTTTCCTCTTTCCAGTCTTAAACAATTCTGAAATATACTTCAAGATTTTTGAACTTCTTAGCTTTATAATGTGATTACTATTATGCATGTATCTCTCCAGCTTTTAGGGTAATAGTTTGCTCAGTGACCTCAATTGTCTGATAAATATAAAAGGACATGTTCAGTCAGAGAGCATCATGAAATATGCCAAGGTCATATAAATAATATTAGTTGAAAAATGGGTGTTCCAAAAACAACTTGCTTATTTATTTATTTTTGGTTGACATAGATAAGTCTTCTCTGTGTAACCATGGCTGTCCTGGAACTCAAAGACATCCACCTGCCTCTTTCTCCTAAGTGTGAATGCCTTTTTTATTTTATAGGCCTTTTCAAAATTTATTTCGCCAATGAATAGAGAAATGGATAAAAAATGAAACTTATATACTTTATTTTATATAGAGTAAAAACTTGTAAATATTCTTCAGTGTGTCTTGAAGTTATGTCATTTCTGTTCAATTATAGGTAGCATGAATTTATGATCTATATTTGTGTGTGCATGTTTGTTTTGGGGGTCTACCATGTATGGTGTGTGTGTGTGTGTGTGTGTGTTTAGGCCAAAGAACAACTTCACTATCATTTTTAATTCATTATTCTCCTTTTTTGGAGACAAATTCTTTTACTGGGATGCAGACATTAGCACGTAGGCTAAGCTGGGTGACTTGAGACCAAACACCTGGCTTATTTCATGCTCTGAAATTAAAGTGGTCCATGTCACACTTGGCTATTTTTGTTACTGTGATATTATTTATATGTATCTAATAAGAATCAACTTTAGTTCATGTATTGTAAAGAAAGAACTTCATCATCTTATCTATTATAGTTCTAGCCTCATGATATTAATTTTGAATGTATACTCCCTATAAAATTCCATATCCTTTCAGTATGAGTAGCAAGGACGTTAATATTTATGATGCCATGACATTTCATTATCTGCTTTTTTGAAATAATATCAAATACATGATTCTCACTTGACAATATCTTCCATTTAATGTTTTTTATAATTATGTTTTAGGTCTCAGCAATAATTGTAAAGGTGGTAAATAATGGTTTCCAATGTTTCTTTCAAAGTTTGTTTCTAAAGTCCGTGAATATTATAAATGCATGTCTTACTCAGAAGAGCATTCTGGGAAATTTACATTTCTAGTCTTATGAAATTCATCACATATGATTTTCTACAAGAATATAAAATTTATTTTCCATCCTTATATCCTCTTCCATTTACTTGATGACAGTTATTATATTCCTGCAATGTCACCTATTTTAATGATGACTATAATCCTTTCTGAATTTCATTCTTATTCCTATGTTGATTAAAACATATCAAGGAGAATATATCTTAGTTACCAAGCAACAAAAGGACATTGATCAAGAGAACTTGTTGGTAAAAGAAGTCAAGTGATCTAATGACTTTGAGCTAGATAAACATTGCCTTGCTTAGAGGGATGATGGAAGTTTTGTTTAAGTCCTGTGGTAAAGGGAGGGTGCTGCCACAAAATCTGACAGCAGAAAAAATATCTTCTCTCCTTTTGCACCTGAATTCTTCTACCCTGAACGTTATGACAGGAGAAAGCAGGACCAAGAGATAAGTGAAAGTGTTATAGAAATATATTCAGACAGATCTCTCAATTATTCCAATGTCAGAAATGCCAGTTAACTAAGTTGGAGTGTCATCACCAATCTGTAAATCCCTAATATTATTTAGTTGATATTTTTGTGTTATTGCTCACATTGATGCAATAAAAATGTAAACTATGTGAAAAATTATTTTTTATTTTCAAAAATTTAGGCAAAATGAATGATGATCCACTATAAGCTTATGTCTTATTCAATACTTTAAATTTAATATCAGTCCAAGAAAAGTTAATCCACTTGCAGCCCAGATGTTTTCCTGAGATCTGGGATTGGCCACATGGTTTTATATGTTCCACCTGACAGGATTTGACCACATTTTAAATTTCAGTAATTAAATGTTAAGAGTATAAAGAAAGGAAGACAACAGAAGTTGAAAGTAAGGTAAACAATGTCTGAAACCAAAGTGTTTTGTTCCATTGAGGATTTTGAATTGGCTGGTTCTAAACACAATATGGATTTTTAAAAAATCAAGAAACAGAACATAATTAGGTTGCTCAGAGTCATAAGGCCACAGTAGCATATTTTGCTTTCTTGGTTCCAATGATATTACTACCTGCCATAAGCAAAATAATACAGGTTACATCAGGGGAAATTTTGAGTGACCAGAAGAAATGAAATAAATTTCAGAAGAATAAAAAAATATTATGATCAGCTCATATGTGACAAAAATAGTAGTGAGAATTTTGTTTTTCTTGGCAGCACATAAAATATCAAGGTATTTTGAAGTAATATGAATTCAATGTTCTCCAGAGAATAAGACAAATCACTGTAACATGTTTAATAGCAACCCAGAGACAAATATGAGTGTTCAACCTGTAGGTAAGAAAAGAAAGACAGCCAGCCATTGGCTCTTACCTCTACCTCAGTCCAAAATGGTGATCCTACATTCAGGAATGCTCAGAATTATACTGACTAAGAGCTGTCTCCTCCCATCTTTTACTCCTCTCTAGTGCTGGGATTAACAGTGTATAACACTATCACCCCTTTACTATGGCAAGCAAGTGTGGCTACTTGAATTAAAGGTGTGAGTCATCACTGCCCAGTCTATAAGGCTGACCAGGGTGTCTATTTTATTCTCTTATTATTAGCTAAACTTTTTCATTAAAATGCAAATAAAACATCACCATATTTCTCTTTTTGTCTAAAATTTAAAAAAAAGCTGTAACAAATAAAAGAAATACTATGTACAATAAGAATGGCTACATATAATATATATAGGCAAAAAATACATCAACAATGTCTCTTCCAATTGCCATCTATATTTGACAAATTCAGAAAAAATACTCCATATTTAACCTATCTTGTTGAGTCCAAGGAATTATACCTTATTTACTTTCTATCATAACTCGCTTTCTGGTCGTGAAAACAAGGAAATATATAACTATAACTAACTAGTGTTCAAAAACCTCAGAGACCCAAGAAGGAAATAAACATTTACTGAGTAAGCAAGAAGGGTGAGAAAGTAACTTCCAAAAAAGTATGAGAAATGACAGAAACAGCTGGCTGCTTGGAAAATCACACAAAGTTCCTTTACATCTTAGAGGCATTTATCTTCTAGCGTATCTGACATACTTTTCTGTGAAACAGGATATTCTGACGGGCTGCCCTCCTTGTATTGACTATGTTTGACAGTCACTGTCTTTTGTGTCCTTGCTTGTCCAGTTTGTCCAACATACAATTAGCACTTGAGGAAAGGACATTTTCTTTCCCAGTGTCTTACTTTTGCTACAAAGAAAGTAAACTCCACGTGGAGTATCTTCAATGCCCATTATTTTCTCAGAGGTAGAATATTGCTGCCAGGAGCAGACATGTCTCATTATCATAAAAAAGAACTTATGTTAATTCAACACCTTAAATGCCATCTTCTCTATTTCTCTGAACTGTTTAAAGATGATATACCTATCTAAAATACATCTCTTTGAACTTGAAAACATCTAATGTGACCACAAGAGGGATTATAACAGTTGACTAATTACTAACCTGCATTTTCTTATTTTCCTAAACAGTTGTTAATAATAACTTTCAAGGACTAAAAATTCACATTACCTTGTTAAATAAGCTGTATATGTAAAACAATTGAACAAGATTAGAAATGTATGTAGATGGTGTTTTAACAGGATTAAATTCAAATTTGTATCAATATACAAAATTAATATGCACTATACTAAAGTCAAACCAAATGTAAAACTTTTATAACTAGTAGTTGCTTTCTGCTAAAAGTATATTCAAAAATTTATCTTTTTAATCTTATCACATCTATACCCTCCCATTTTTCTTTTTAAAGTTTATTCTATAATCTATCCATTTACCTATCATATCTATATCCCCTTTTTCATTTCAAAATCAGAACCTTCAATCTAATTACTTTTGTTTAGCTTTTGTTCTGACCATAACCAATAATAACTTGCAACCAACATCCTTAAATAAAGACAATTATTTATAAACCATTGAATGACCAAAAAACCTCCCACACCACCTCTTAGGAACATGAGTGTCATATTCTTAAATTTAATTCCTGCTGTCTGAGAATGACAGTATCTTTGAGTGATCCTAAAAAGAAAATCTAGGGTTAATTGCCCAGTTCTGGGATAGATAGCTCTATTATTTTTCTGTCCAGTTTGTGTGTAATTGGAAAGTGCAGGGATGGTCTCAAGTCCTGGCTATAATAGTCTATTAGACTGTATCATCTCAGCTAACCACTACAAAATTATTCAGAGCAGTTTGAAGTCCCAAAACAATCTTTAAGTGGTGCTACAAGCTTACTGAACCAGGTGGAATCATTGTTATGGGGCACCATCTTCTTCCTGGAGTCTTCAGAGATTATTGAAGGAAAATGTATTGTTTACTGTAGAAAAATTAAACTTTCTTCATATCAAAATTGAAAGTTTGAATTTCAAAAGACATATTCAAAGAATGGGACTATAAAGATAAACACAGTTATGGGGAGAATTAGAATTTTTGAAAACAGAGTTTTAAAACCTTAGTCCTTAAATTTTTATTTTCCTTCAGTTTTATACTATTTGCTTCTCCTTATATGAAACAGAGACTGTGTTTTTTTTAACACATGCTTGGATTTAGAAAAGGAGAGAGCCACAGTACAACTCTAAAGAAAGCTTTGATTTTTAAGTATGTCTGGACTGTCATTATACTGATAAGTAATGAGATAAGTGTGTTTAGGGAGTGAGATTTTAAATGCAGAGAATCTTGGTATTATAACTCAGATTTTTCTTTGCTTTGTAATTCTTTCTTGATATCTATCTTAGGCATCTCAATGTCCAAGGTATCTTGACTTCTCACACAAGGGTGTTTTATACTTTCCTGCAAAGAAAAAAGAGAGAGAACACTGCCCTAACACTTCTGAGATTTCCTTACAAGTTGTAGGATTGTCACCTCTCTGAATGAGCTGCCATTTCTCTTTATCAAGAGGTCACTTGTTTTCAAACTGATCTGATAGTATCTCTAGATTTTGTCCTTTGGAAAAAATAGCAAAACCCCTACCCCAGCATAGTACAACTCTTTTTAAGGACCAACACTGCCTTGAAGCACACTGACTGATTTAATTCAGAAGTTATTTTCTATGGTTTAATGTCTCTCTGAAGCTGTTGCTCCATTCTTATAGTATTAAAAAAATTCAAGGTATGAGCAAGATGGTGGTGGCACATTTCTTTAATCCAAGCATTCAGATGGCAGAGACAGGAAGATCTCTGTGAGTTTGAGGCCAGTGTGGTCTACAAAAGCTGAAACCATGACTGGCACCAAATCTATTCAGAGAAACCTTATCTCAAAGGAAACAAAAAAGAAAATTCAATGTTAATAAAGCATTATAGAATGTATTTCTGGTGGTATTTATTATCTGTTCCTTTTTATTTAACATATATTTTATATTTGGTTTAATCTTTCTATAGCTCTGTCTTGTATTATTGTGTGATATTATATTATAATAAGCAAAAAATTGTTTCATTTTCTTAGAAACATATGCTGAAACATTGTTTTATTTGTGCAGATATACCCATGATGGCCATAACTGCTAGTAAATGTGTGATTATTGAACTAATCTTTTCTGATCTCAAAGCAATTACCAACTGAAAACTGAAGAGTTATCAATGGTGTGTTGTATATATATTAATTTTCCAAATTCTACAAAATGAAACACATTATTCTGCCAGATTTCATTCTTTTGAGTACCTTTTGTGTTACTTCCTATAGTTAATTTTGTTTGGTTTCATAAAGAACAATTAGGATATCTCCTTATAATCTCCTTGGCTTGTTTACATGTAATGGAAAAGTACATTTTTAAATCTTTGTTATTGACATAATGTTTTTATGAAGTTCTTAAGCCTTCAAAAGATTTCCAATCAATAATTGATCAATTTCTGCATTACCTCATGCTAGAAAACTTAGCAGACCCATATGGGATAAAATGTGTATTATGTATATAATATCATACCTATTCTTGATTATATCTTGTAGCTGAATAAATAATAAAGACAATTCTGTATCATGTAGTATACATTCAGTGGTTTCAATATGCAAAAACAACTCATTCTGCATATTGTGAATCAGTTACTATGTTGAGAAATTCTTTAAAATCATGTGGTACCATGGGAATAGCATATAATTCTGACTTTTGTAGAGAAACATAAGATCTTTGATTCACTTTAATTAAAATTCTGATTTTTAACCCGCCTTTACTGATTTATTTGTCTCAGCACAGAATGCAGGGGCTCCACTTACTGATGTGTCCAGTACAATGTGAGGAAGGATCCAATTAGTTCTCTTTATAAAGCAAATTGTCTCACTTTTGGGATAATTGTTGTTAACTTCTTCAGCTCCACACAAATAAACTACTACACACTCTTTGCCAGTGTTCCCTTTCTTCCCATAATTTGTCAATTTCATCATTTGTGAATGGTACCACAATTTCTGCTGGGTCTATTGTTGTAGATTAACAAAGTCTCAATTTTCCTTTTGTAATCAGCTAAGAGACTTTTCCAAATGAGTTTTTAATTTTTTACTTGGATTATGTGGTAAAAATATCAATTCTATGATAACATATTCCATCTGCTTTAAAATTTCTGCAATGCAATGTTTGGAGGTTAATATAACCAGATTTGGGTCCCCATGAGCCACATTTGAGTTCCATAATTTCCCTATTAATAAAGTCAATTCTTTCTCAGCTTCAGCAGATAATTTCCTGGGACTATTTATGTCCTTGTCACAATATAAGTTCTTCTTTAAATTAATCAAGTTGACAGGTCTTATCCCAATAGTAGGCCATAGTTTTGAAATGTCTCCAAGCAGTCTTTAGATGTCCTTAATAGTCTGCAATCAATCTCTTTTGAATTGTAAGTTTTGAAGGCTGATGTATTGTAAACCTATTTTATAGCCTAAGATTAGTAGACTCTCCTCTTTGTATTTTTTTTTTTCAGGAGCAATTTGTAATCCTCAAAGAAACAAAATATTCTTCACTTCTTTAAACAGTCTTTTAAAAATATCTACAGTTGAATAAGATTTTAAAATGTTGTCATGTAGTGGTAAACTATAGATTCAGGAAATTGCTTATGCATCACTTTCAATGATGACTGACTTACAAAATATTGGCACAGACTGTGGCTATTTACCATTGCCTGTGGGAGAATATTTCATTGATATGTTTTATCAGGAGGATAATTATTATAAATAGGCAATGTGAAGGCAAATTTTCTTCTGTCTTTTCCTTTTAAAGGTATATTGAAGAAACAGGATTAAAATCAACAACTATAAGAGGCCATTCTGAAGACCTCAGGGAAAGCAGAATATTCCATATTGTAGAAAGACCATTGTCTGATTCATCTTATTAATAGCATTAATACCTGTTACCATTCTTCATTTTCCATATATTGTTTTCATAATGAATACAGGAAATTTCCAAGGGCTAGTTAATTCTTCAATATGAAGAGCATCTAGTTGCTCCCATACCAGTAGGTTCTCTTTTGTTAAAGACCATTGCTTAACACGTATATGTTTCTTAGTTAACCATTGAAAGGTAGGGCCATACATATCTCTGAAAGTTTGCCAGTTGTTGTTCTGTGTTTTTGTACAGCCTGAATGCTGGGTGACAGTTTTCTATAGTGCCTTACAATATCCTTCCTGGAAACTTAAGTTAGTTTATGGTATGATTCTGAGACTGCTAGAAATTTAATCTGGATATTCCACTTTTGCAACCAATCATGACCCCATAGATTCACTGCTATATTAGCCATATATGCCCTCAGCCTTCCTTTCTGTCCTTTGGGCCCCATGATTTCAGCACATATCTTGCTTTGTTTTAAGTGAGGTAGGATTCCAATTCCTAATAATTGAACATTTATCTCCTGAAGATGTCAATTCATATGACAAGGTTCTATAGTAATAATAGTCACATCTGCTCTTATGACTAATAATTCTTCAATTACTCTGTTGTTTATTGATACTCTCAGTTTTGGTCTTTGATATTAATGGATGTCTGTCAAACTATAATTTTTCTACTTACTACTGAAATTTTTGATTCGTCATCAATGTATATTCTATCATCCAGAGCAGTATAATAATTTTTACAACAGCCACTGGATTTTCTAATTTTCCTGGGAAGGCATATTCTCCCTAGTGATTGGGAATAACTGGACCATGTTTGACCTGGGTTCTTGCAAAAGGCTTCTCAAGGAGTGCCCCAATGGTAATGGGTTTTCTTGCTTGTCTTTTGTTGATCTAAATTCATTGGTCCAATGCTGGCCTTTGCTGCACCATCTGCATATTTTACAAGTTTACGGTCTTCTGCTTGGGTCATTCCCAGAAGAAACATTATTTCTTGGAATGTGTTGTCTACAATACCTTCTCAGATGGCCTATTCTACCATGATTAAATAATTTGGCATTTTGAAGTCTCTTCATACTTTTGGAAATCGCTTCTCCTACCTAAGCCTCATTGTTATAGTAAAACAACTCATACTGGTTGTGTGTACTATCCATTGATCTATTGGTACTGTTCTCCCATTTAAGGGCCCAAGTATTTTTCTTAATTCTAAATTAGTATTTTCAAAAGACAGAGATTCAATGGATACTCATCTAACTTCTGGGTCTGATTTCCATATATGTATAGCTTTAGTTAATCTTTGTAAAATGTCACTAAATAGTTCTTCTGGGCCTTGTAAAACTTAAGTACACATTTCAATTATTTTTTTTTCTGCTTCTTGAACCTTGTACCAAACATTAAAAGCTGCTCTATAGCATAGAATTTGATCTTGGGAGGCCTAAAAACCTCTTATTCTACCTTGATGGTCAAGGACCTTAGCTACCTCTCTCGAAACCTCATCCACTGTAGCTGTGGACAATGGTCTAGGACAACTGAGACTAATTGAAATCAATCATGGGGAATAACCTTATTTTTTGAAGCCCATGTTTTTACCAACTGCATCACATATGGTGAATGCATAGCAGAAAAAATACTGCTTCCTTAATATCTATCCAAACTTTCATAATATATGCTCCCATTCACATTCTGTATATCCTCTTAGTTATTTACTATTTGCTGACTTTTCAGAAGGAATAACAGGGTAAGTATCTAAAACCCTTGGTAAGTCATCTCTGACTCTGAGAGTTACTGGTGATGTTGTCTTTACCACCTGTCTTTTGCCTATACCTCATGTCTTTGGTTATCAATTCTGACATGTTCTTCAATAGTTTCAAATCTATGTATTACTGTATTTTGTATAGTCTGAATTTGTGACCTGTGAATATTTCTAACTATTTCATCAAATCAATTAATCTCTGGTTCTCATCATGTATATATTATTCCAAGTCTTTAAATTTTTCTATTACTGATATCTTCTCATCCTTAGAGATTATTTGTATATCATGTAGATCGCCTTATATTTGGAATTATGATTAATAAAAGGGTTATTTATTTAAAGAAAAAAATTTACAGATCACCATCCTAGACAACAGCCCTCTGCATGACCAGGAAAGGAGTCTAGTAGCCAGAAGCAGAGTCTGAAGCAAGAGAGAGAGTGCATGGCTACTGCTGCTTTTTAAAGCAAAGGGACCATACACAAGTGGGCTGTTATTTTAAAGGCTATTGGCTGAAGGAGCAGAATGAGCTCCCAGAGCACCTCCCCCTTTTGTTTAAGTAAGAAAGTTCTTAACCTACTACAAAATTATATACAATAAGAACAAATATCCTATTCTATGTAGCTTAAGTCTTGTATAATAAATAAATTGGACAAGTCATGAAAGGAAAGTAACTTCATTTATCTAGTCTTCAACCCCATCTGAGAAAGGGAAACAATGTTACCTGAGTAATTAGTAAGTGCAATCAAACAACTTCCAAATGCAACAAATCACAGAGACAACTGGTTACCTGGGCAATCACCCAAACTCATGATTGCAATGTTGAAGCAACCAACTTTGGCTAAGGCCTAGAATAACTGACAGATTATGTTTAAAGGCAAGAAATTTTTAAAACCTGTCTTACCCTGTCTTGGCAAGATTTGACAGTTCTGTTTCTCCATTTCCGGATACTATGAATTTTTCAGTGGTTGAGGTATGGGCAGTTCCTTGCCCAAAGGCCAATTTTGGCAAGAAGGCAAGCTCCAAGTGGAGTGTCTTTGGTGCTCAATAATCTCTCAGGAATAGATTGGTGTTGCCAAGAGCGATTGTGACTTCCTACCACAGAAATCTAAGTTAAATTAAATGCAATTTTCTACAGCTCTTTGAAGAGGTTGAAGATTTTCTATTTATACAGAATATAATCTCTATATATCTAAAGAACCTGATTAGTCTAACTATAAATATGACAAACATAGATGACTATTAATCTATAATTTTTAATACCTTTCTAACTTAAAGACTAAAACAATAAACAACTGTGCAATGAATGAGGATAATGACCTCCAAATGTAAACAATGTATAAGTATCTTGATCAGAGGTAGAAATGTCCACTGCAACATGATATATATATATATACACATATATATATACATAAACAATATATAAGTATCTTTATTACAGGTAGAAATGTACATTGCAATATGGTAAATGTATATATCAATACATAAAAAATGTTTTAAACAGGCAGAAGCAGGCATGCATGCAATATCCAATATAATTTTACTTAGTATTCATATATAAGAATCTATAACAATGTAATTGTCTATAAACAATAACTCACAAATACCAATCTATTATCCCATCGTCCAATTTGTCCTCTTTTTTTTGATTTTCAGAAAGATCCCTGAGCTTATAAAATTCCTCCTCCAACCCTCAACTGTATACCAATTATATTCGACCCCTAAATGATGTCCCTAAGCCGGAGGACAAACTTTTCTGAGAGGGGGACGTTGTTCTGTAGAATTACTTCCAGCTGTCATGAGGGCAACGTTCTTTCTAAGGGATCCTATGGAATTAAAATGATGGTTAAATTTCGAGATTAATGTCTGGTAAGATTGCAAATAATCTCTGATTATTTTGTGGAGGTCTGGCCAAAATGTTGTAAAAGATGTGTACCATTTCAGCTAACCAAGTTGAAACCATCTTGTGCAGCTGGCACCCAAAACAGGTCTTCTAGTAGCACGATCAGTATCAGGACATCATATCCACCAGGTGGAGTTGTTGTTATGGGGCCCCATCTTAGTTCTGGAAACATCAAAGATTACTGCAGAAAAATTCATTGTTCATTGTAGAAAACATAAACATTAATTATATAGTCATATACAGACATATATATTCAATGAAAGGTATGATAGATATGAAGAAAAGCAAAGATGTTTTCTAAATTCTTTTTTTCTTTCTGTCCCATGTCATGGTTCTTGACATGCCTTTGTGTCTTCTCACCCTGTTCATCAGATCTGATAATTTCCTCAATCATTTCAAATCTCTTAATCATAATCTCTCGTAAAGCCTGAATCTTTTGACCTGCAAATATTTCTAGTGATTTCCCTACAGTATCAATTTTCTGGTCCCCATTCTGCACCTGTGATTCCAAGGTTTTAATATTTCCTTTCAAAGATAACATCTCCTTGAAATGCTCCTGGACATCATGTAAATTGCCATCCTAGAGGTACATTCTGTCTGTTATCTTATCAAAACTCTGTGATAACTTCTGAATGGCAAATTCAACAGCCTGGACCCTCTCAGGTAAGTTCCTAGTACCCTTAGATATGGAGTCAATTTTGCCTATCACGTTATTAATCCTATCAATTAATGCCATATACTTCCATAATGATATAATATGGAGAAGAAAACTGAAACCTAATAACCAGTAAATTGAGGTACCTCCAAAGGCATATAGGCCCCTTGTGATTTCTTCCATAGTAGCAGCAAAAACCGTGGCAAACGTCCCATTAAAAATGAAGCCTGCCATTTTACCTGTTACGCAGAAGATGGCGCTGTCTCAGTCACGACTGGATTAATGCAAAGGTGACAGAAACGATCCTATTTCAGTGTCTGCCTTGGTATTTGTTAAAGACTGGGAAATATAAGTTGCTCAACAAAGTAAATGTAATTAAATCAATTTCATACATGGAACCAGAAACCCAGAATCCAGGGATAGAGAACAGCAACTAGGAAGCTGCATAAGCATCCACAAGACAAAGAGTTGCCCCGAGGGTTTGCAGCAATTGGCAACCACCTGTGCTCTGACTCGCGCTTAAGTGCTGTGCTGCAAGGGGAATTTAAAAACCACTCAGAAAAGATCAAACCAGGTGTGCAGAGACTGTCCAGGCCCATGGATCCTGGGAGGCATAGAGCTTAAATCCACTGGAAGGTAAATGATAGGGTGCATGGGGACTTGAAGCCAATCCGAGGCATGCCAAATATTGCAGCAAGAAAAGCCACTGTGCGAGATTCTATATTGAACTGATGGCTCCATGCACAGGCCACAGATGAGGGAGGGCTTGTGCCAATTCAAGTTGGTGGTAGGCAGTTGAGCTTGGGGGGGGCTTGGTTCTAAAACCAAATGTTAGGTGCCAGATGAAGGCATAAGTCACAAAACAATCCCATACCAGTTTGGAATTATGTTTAATGAAAGGGTTATTAAAGGAAAACTTACAGATCACCATCCTATATAACAACCCTTTACACGATCAGGAAAGGAGTCAATTAGCCAGAAGTGGAGTCTGAAGCAAGAGAGAGAGAGAGCACACAGCTACCGCTGCTATTAAAAGCAAAAGAGACCATGCCCAAGTGGGGTGATATTTTAAAGGCTATTGCCTGAAGGAACAGAAGGAGCTTCCACAGCAATAGTAAATTTTGTCTGTCAAATTATGATTATCACTTTCATTAGTGAGAATACTTTCAGCTTACTTCTCATTACTAGTTTGTAAAGTCTGCATCATTTCTAAAAGTTTCTCATAGTTCAATCTGTTATCAAACCATTTCTTTAAGAATATAATAGGAAATATCAAACTAAGTGCAGCTGTGGCTAAGATTGTATACATCCCAGGTAGGTCATATATCAGAATTAGAACCATAGTATAAACAAAAAGGTTTTTAAATTTCTGGATGCTGATATTACTTGCTATTATTATTTATTATCATTCTCATTACCTCCAGAGTAATTAAATCATTAAAATTCAGGTTCAGAGGAGAATTTCAAGGGGTAATGGTGTGGAAGATCCTTCTGTCTATGTGTTTCATTTATTGGTTAATGAATTAAGAAACTGTTTGAGCCTATAGCAGGGCAGGGCAGAACAGAACTAGGCAAGGAAAACTATACTGGATGCTGGGAAAAGGGGGGTGGATTCAGAGAAAAGCATGGAGCTCTACTGGAGATAGACACAAGAATTTTACCCAGTAAGCCACAACCTCATGGCAATACACAGATTAATAGAGATTGGTTAATTTAAGATATAAGAGTTAGCCAGAAATATGCTTAAGTTGTTAGCCAAACAATATTACAAATAATATGTTTTTTGTGTGATTATTTAGGGGCTGAGCTGCAGGGAATGAAACAAGCAGCATCCTACAACAGTATAATGATGATGTGGGGCAGCAGGACACTCAGTTATACTGCTATAGCAGTACAGAGATGCTAGAGCTCTGTTCTTACTTGTTTGAAGGTTGTTAACCTGTGTATTTTCTGAGAACTCACAACTAATCTGAATGGATTTTTCTAAAAGACTCACTGATCAGGCCAGACATGCAGCAAGTGTACATGGGCTATGGGAGTCACAGAAAGCTGTGGTAGTTGTGCAGGAACAGCACATTGGCTGCTGACAATGCAAAGTAATACAGGAGGCACAGGAAGCTGCAGAGGGCTGCAGAAAGTTGTGTGGGCACTGTACAGGGTTGCAGAAAGCTGCACATGCCTCCAGGAAGCTGCTGGTGGAAGGCCAGGGCAGTAACAGAAAATAAACCTGGGCGAATAGGAGCTGGGAGCATTACTTTTTCTCTCAAATCTAGGTGGCTATGTTTGGGTACCATCTTTGGAAGGACCAGAGCAGCTGTTTTATACTCTGATATTCAGGCAAGCATTATTTATTAAAATACAAATTAAATATTACTACATTTATACTATGTGCATATATAAATAGAGGGATGAGAGAAAGAGATAAATATATAAGGGTGAAGGCAAAAAAAGAGAAAGTTTCATTTAAAGGATTTGGCCTATGCTATTATGATGGCAGTGAAGAGAGAAACATCAAGAAGAAATTAATATTGAGAAATTATCCTACATACTAATGGTATAATAGTCCTGAGATATTAGTTCTTCAATTAAGAGTTCCATTTTAAAACCTGGGCACTATTGGTTAAAGTCCAGTATTAATGACTGCAGTTTCAAATCTGAGTAATGTTCATGTTTATTTTTTCAATTTTTTATATTTTTATTACTTAAAGAAATTTTAAATTTAAATATATTTTGATCATATTCTTCTTTTCCACCAAATCTTTCCAAATACTTTTCCCTTCCCTTGCCAAGCAACATTAATTTCCATCTCAAAACAAACAATCAAACCTACAATAAAGCCTCTTCAAACCAAGGAAACAAAAGACAAAAATATCCTAAAGAAACATAAAACCAAACACAAACACAAACAACAAAATCACTAAATTATAACCAAATCATAGCACATGAAGAACCTGTAGGTACATTATATGTTGATTAACTACTATTGAATAAAAGGCCTGTTTAAGGGTAGTGGATATACCTAACATCATTGGTGTAGGAGGTCCTTCTGTCTATATGTTGCTTTCATTGGTTAATAAAGAAACTGCCTTGACCTATTGATATGGCAGAACTTATGCAGGCGGGTAATATGGAACTGAATTTGCCAGAGATAGACAAGCTGAGATTTTGCTCATAGGCCATGACCTCATGGTGATATACAGATTAATAGAAATGGGTTAAATTAATATATAAGAGTTAGCCAATAAGAAGTTAGAGCTAATGGGCCCAGCAGTGATTTAATTAATGCAGTTTCTGTGTGATTCTTTCAGTTCTGGGCAGCCAGAACAAATAAGCTGCCTTCCTGTAACACATCACTCTTTTGGAAAAAACTGATTTTAATCTCATGGGAGGTATCTATCACTGTTCAGTTTCTTTATGCTTCTCCTTAGTAGATACATATTAATTATTTCACTCATATATTTTTTAAAAAAATATAGTAACATAAAGTATAATAAGATAAAATAAAAACTATTACATTAATATTGAAAAGGACAAAGCAAAAAAAGGAATAGAGGCCAAGAGAAGAACTAATAAACAAAGACCTACTCATGAACACAGTTACGAATCCCTTAAAAACACGAAACTGAAATTCATAATGTGTATACAGTGGACACAGTACACACCTGTGCAGGCACTTTGCAAGGAATTTCAATTTCTGTGAGTTCACAGGAGCTATGCTCATGTTGATTCAGAAGGTTCTGTTTGCTTGGTGCCCTCCATCCTCTTTGTTTTTTACACTCTTTATACTTCTTCAGTCAGGTATCCTGAGCTCTGAGGAGAATAATTTGATTTAGATATCCGTTTGGGGCTGAGTGTTCCAAGGATTCTCACTCTCTGCATAATGTCTTACTGTGAATCACTATATGTGTTACCATCTGCTGCAGGAAAAAGTTTCTCTAATAACAGCTGCGTTAGTTAGGGTTACTATAGATACAATGAAACATTATGATGAAAACAAGTTGTAGAGAAAAATGTTTATTCAGCTTCCATTAACACATCTCTGTTTATCATTGAAAAAGTCAGGAAAGGACTCAAAAATGTCTAGAAACTTAAGACAGGAGTTAATACAGATACTATGTATGCATGCTAACTACTGGCTTGCTCAGTCTGCTTTCTTATAGAGCTCAGGACTAGCAGCACAGGGATGAGCACATCCACAGTGGGCTGGGCCCACCCCCATGAAATTCTAATTAAAAAATGCACTGCAGACTTCTGTAAAGCCTTATCTTTTGGGAAAATTTTTATAATTGAGGGTTCCTTCTCTCAGATAATTTTAGCTTACATAAAATTGACACCAGGAAACTGCAGGTGGGATGTAGTATTTAAGGGATGAGTTTTAAAAAAAGCAACCAAAAAACCCTATCTAGCACAAGTCCATGAAGCAGAATATCATTATGAGTTCAATCAAAACTTGTTTTGTTTTGTTTTGAGAAAAATAGTATTTGACTTTACCCCAGGTCTTTGAAAATTCTAGGCTCTTGTTCTTGGTCCCCCAAGAAGTGTCAGGAATTGTTTCCACCATGAGGAGAAAGCCTTATATCAAATAAGTTATTGGCAGCATATTGCCACAAGCTTTGTACTACCATTGCTCTGGCATATCTTTAAGGCAGTACACCATTGTAGATAAATGGTCTGTTGTTTACACTTATCTTTTTGTAGTGTGTAGAGTACCTTCCTTCATGAAAGGTAGTGAAACATATGAATTAAGATACTATGAGAACACCAGATCTATGTCTGTATGTTGTGTAGATATGGTCTTCAGCAATGGAGCCTTGCTGTCAGTTTGTGGAGACTAACCTATAATCTTGGCAACATCCTGGGGTTTTTTGTTTTTGTTTTCCATACATTGTTTTCTTTTATTTTTTCCATTCAAGAACATAATTAAAGATAAAAAAAAAATTTTTTTTTCCTTTCTTCCCCTTCTCCCGGTCCCCTCCCACTACCCCCCACCCCTCCTCCCTCCCCCTTCTTCCTTGAAAGAGGGCATGGTGCCCTGCCCTGTTGGAAGTCCAAGGCCCACCCCCATCCCTCCTG
>PVIU01020749.1:0-33287 GCA_004026605.1 Ondatra zibethicus | reverse complement strand
GATAAACTCCATCTTGAAAAACAAAATGAAAAACCAAGAGAAAAACAAAACAAACAAGAATAACAACAAAACACTAGAAGAAAGTCTATCAAGTCCATAAATATTAAAGAGAACTCATGTTTGCATCTAAATCTACAAATTCACAGAAAGCACGTGTGTCTGAGGATCATGTTAAACGAGACAAAATCACCAATATTCAGACTGTAAGATCTCCACTGGGCTAACAACCGGTTTTCCTTTGCAAATGAACTGGCAGCAAAAAGAGATGAAGAATCCTCCAGTTAGAGCAGCTGAGGAGACAACACTCACTTGTGCCTTCTCTGTGGATTCTGTTTTCACCCATCCATGAAAACCAAATCAACAGGGGCTGGAGAGATGGCTCAGAGGCTAAGAGCATTGCCTATTCTTCCAAAGGTCCTGAGTTCAATTCCCAGAAACCACATGGTGGCTCACAACCATCTGTAATGAGGTCTGGTGCCCTCTTCTGGCCTTCAGGCATATATGTAGACAGAAAACCAAATCAGCAGATAACCAGAGCAGGCTGGGAGCCAGCAATCCTGTACTCTGAATCACAGACCATTTCTAATGTTTCCACCCAAACATAATATTTTTGTTAACTATTTAGGAATTTCATATATCATTTCCCTATCACACTCACTTCCCATTGCTCCCAGGTCCACCTTCCCACACATTCACCCTCAAAAAAAAAAAAAAGACTCATAGACTCCCTTCCCCCAAAATGTCCAATTTTTATCACCCATTTTATGTGTGGCATTACCTGGATTTTGAGAGTACTTTTATTTCAGAGGTATTTTCTGAAAAGGCATGGTGCCCGAGATCTCCTTCATATACTCCTGGATGAGAGAGGTAAGGGAATCCTGTCTGTTTTGAAAGTTGATGCTTCAAATTCCATAGTAAGCATACTCCCAACACATACATGCATACACGCGTGCACACACACACACACACACACACACACACAGCATACCATCAGCTGAGTAATCTCATATCATAAAGTTAACCATAATAATACTCTTATGTTCAGAAATACAATCTCTGACCTATGGAAAGAAAGGTGATATTGAGCAAATAAATGACAACCACATTCATTTTAAATGTTTTGAAAAACAATGCAATTCTCAAGAAATTATTGGGGTGATAATGATTTTTTTGTTGAGAAAATTAAATCTGTACAGCAGCCATAGTTACAGTGTGTAGTGCAAAACATAAGTGTACATCTGAGCTCCAAACTTAATTCCCACTGCAGAGATAAACAACAGTTTGTTGCTACAATTTTTTTTTAACTTTATTGGTTGCCAAATGGTTTCCAACTAAACTAGGAAACTAAGAAATCCCTTCTGTTGATGAATTAGGTCAGCACGATCAATAACCAAACCAGCTCAAGAAGAACAGGTATTTTTAATGATTAAAGAAGGGGAAACTCAAGCTACAAGGGTGGGAGGTCTGGCATCCTATCCATCTGGCAGACACCGCATGGAGAGAGAGCACCTGTGTTCTCTTGGTGTAGCCACACACTAACAAGATGTGATTGGTTGATAGTTTCCCCATCATCTCCCCCTTTTGTCTAAACAAGATCAATCTAAACCCAACACAGCTATATACAATAGGAACAGATACCAAAAATAAAATTACAAACAATAAACAATATTGAGCAAGGAACACATAACAAAAGTTTTACTAAACATTCTATTTTAAGGAGTCTAACTATTGCATTGAAATTAAGCTTGGCTAAATTATGAGGAAGGTAACTACAATTATCTAATCTTCAACTCCATCAAAGATCTGAGAAGGGAAATAATATTACTTTAGTGGACAGGAAGTGTAATCGAGAAACTTCCAAAATGTGCAACAAATGACAGAGACAACTGACTACCTGGGAAATCACCCAAAGTCTCATTTGCAATGTTGAAGTGACCAACTTTGGCTAAGGCCTAAAGTAACTGACACATCATTTTCAAAGGCAAGAAACTTTTCAAAACTATCTTACCCTGTCTTGGCAAGATATGACAGTCCTGTTTTATCCATTTACGGATACTCTGTATCTCTGTCAGTGGTTGAGGTATGGGCATTTCTTTGCCCAAAGGCCAGTTCTGCCAAGAAGAAAGGTTCCAGGTGGAGTATCTCTGGTGCTCAACATTCTCTTGGGAATAGATTGGTGTTGCCAGGAGCGATTGTGTCTCACTGCCATGAACCTATGAAACTCTAAATTAGATTAAAGGCCATTTTCTACAGCTCCTTGAAAAGGTTGAAGATTATCTATCTATACTGAATATAATCTCTACGTATCTAAAGAACCTGATTATTCTAACTATAAATATAACAAACATAGATGACTATTGATCTATAATTCTCAATACCTATCTAACTTAAAGACTAAGACAATAAACAAGTGTGCAATAAATGAGGACAATGACCTTCAAAGATAAACAGTGTGTAAGTATCTTGATCAGAGGTAGTAATGTGTATTGCGGTATGGTAAATATATATATATATCAATACATAAATATATATCAATACATAAATAAATATATATATCAATACATAAACAATATTTTAAACAGAAATATAAGCATACATGTACACAATATTCAATATAATTTAACTTTGTATCAATATACAAAAATCTATACCAATATAATTGTCTAAAAAAATAACTCACAAATACCAATCTATTATCCCATCATCCAATTATCCCTCTTTTTTTCAAAAAAAGATCCCTGAGCCTATAAAATTCCGCCCCCAACCCTCAACCGTACACCAAATATAATCAACCCCTAAATGATGTCCCTAAGCCTGAGGGCAAACTTTGCTGGGAGAGGGGACATCGTCCTCTAAAGTTGCTTCCAGCTGTCGTGGGGGTGACGTTCTTTCTAGGGGAGTCCTGTTAAAATAAATGATGGTTAAATTACCAGATTAATATTTGGCCTGGTGAAATTGCAAATAGTCTCTGAGTATTTTGTGGAGGTCTGGCCAGAATGTTGTAAAAGAAGTACACAATTTCAGCTAACCAAGTTGGAACCATCCTGTGCAGCTGGTATCCAAACAGGTCCTGTAGTAGCGCTATCAGCATCATGACATCATATTAACCAGGTGGAGTTGTTGTTGTGGGGTCCCATCTTCTTCCTGGAAACTTCAAAGTTTACTGCAGGAAAATTTATTGTTTATTATAGAAAACTTAAGCATTATTTATATACACATATGTATATATTCAATAAAAGGTATGATAAACAGAAAAATTGATATGAAGAAAGGCAAAGAAGTTTTATAAATTATGTTTTTCTTCTGTTCCATATCATGGTTCTTGATATGATACAGAAACTCTGGGTTGTCTCTTAATAACAGGCTTGGAATTAGAGAGGGACTGAGCCAGAGTCCAACTCCAAGACTAGCTCTATATATTTATGAATATAAATACATTTATGTGTGTATATATATTTATATGTGTGTATGTTTTGAAAATTTTTACTTATGGAACCTATTTGATTTTCTTGCTAATCCTTATTGGGCTGTAAAATGTTTTCATCTGTCAGTATTCAAACATCCAGGGTCCCTTGAATTTTTTGAAGATGAGTGTTTTCCTGAGGAGATAAGAACAGAACCCTGCCCCAATCCTATGTGTTTCTCTTACCACCTATATGATTATCATCATTGCGGATGAGCTGTCATTTAATCCTTTCCAAGAGGTTCTACCTCTTCAAACCGAACCTTTATTAATTTTGATGGTATCCACAATTTTTCTTCTCCTGTGGAAACAAGAGCAAAACCCCTTCCCTAATGCAGAACATCTCCTGGCTTCCATTGTGAGGTCAGCACATCCTTGAAATAAACCTGTTGGTTTAATTCAGCAGATTTTTCCATTATCCAATGTTTTTCTGGTGCCATGCTCCCTTTCTTGTAGCAAGAGGGCCTGGTTGGTTTCTGTCCTCCCACCAGGTTCCACAGTCATTTAGTCCCAGAGAAAATCACACAGAGGTCTCCATAAGTTACAAACTGATTGTCTCATTAGCTCAAGCTTCTTATTAGCTCTTGTAAGTTATATTAACCCATTATTCTTATCTATGTTAGCCACATGGCTCAGTACCTTTTTCAGCAGGACAGGTCACATCCTGCTTCTTCGGTGGTCTGTGCAGGAATGCTGAGAGAGCTTCCTGCTTCCCAGAATTCTCCTATTCTCCTTGCTCCGCCTCTGCTTCCTGTCTGGTTGTCCCACCTATACATCCTGGCTAATGGCCAATCAGAATTTATTTAAATCATGATTGACAGATACAGACAATTCTCCCGCACCACTTTCTCATTAGCATTAAGAAAATTTAAGGTTAATAAAGCATTATGTATTCTATTTCTGGGGGTATTTTCCACCCCTTTCTGTTTGTTTAACATATCCTTTATAGTTTGATTTGATCTTTCTGTAACTGCTTGACCTGTAGGATTGTGTGGTATACCTGTAACATGTTTACTATTATAATAAGCAAAAAAACCATTTCATTTTCCTAGAGACATAAGCAGGACCATTATCAGTCTTTATTTGTGCAGGTATACCCATGATGGCCATGACTTCTAATAAATGAGTGATTACTGAATCAGCTTTTTCTGAGCTTAAAGCAGTTGCCCACTGAAAACCTGAATAAGTGTCAAAGGTGTGGTGTACATATTTTAATTTGCTAAATTCTGCAAAGTGGAACAAATCCATCTGTCAAATTTCATTCCTTTGAGTATCCTTTGGGTTAGTCCCTGCAAGTAGTGGTGTTTGGTTATAGAAAGAACAAGTAGGGCATCTCTTTATACTCTCCTTAGCTTGTTGCCACGTTATAGAAAATTCTTTCTTCAAACCTTTGCTATTGACGTGATTTTTTTTTATGAAATTCAGAGGCCTGCAGCACACTTCCAATCAATAATTGATCAATTTCTGCATTACCTTGTGCTAGAGGACCTGGCAGACCCGTATGGGATCAGATGTGTGTAAAGTACATAGGCCAAAGCCTATTCCTGATCATGTCTTGTACCTGGATAAACAATGAAGTCAGTTCTGTATCATCTGGTAGGAATTCAGGGGTTTCAATATGCAAGATAACTCTTTCTGCATATTGCAAATCAGTAACTATATTAAGAGGTTCTTTAAAATCCCTTAGCACCATAAGAATGAAATATAATTCTGCCTTCTGGACAGAATTAAAAGGGTTTTGTTCCACCTTACTCAATTCGTCTGATTTGTAACCTGCCTTCCCTGATTTATTGGCATCAGTATAAAATGTAACGACTCCAGTTATCAGAGCATCATGTATGATTCGAGGAAGAATCCAAGAAGGTCTGTTTATAAGGTTAAGCCTATCGCTTTTGGGATAGTTGCTATTAATGTCTCCCAAAAAATTAGCACAAGCTCTTTGCCATGGTTCATTGTCTTCCCATAACTTTCTTATCAGTAATGAAAGCCACTATAATTTCTGCTGGGTCTGTGCCTGCTAGCTGATGAAGTCTTAATTTACCTTTTATAATTAATTCAGAGACCTTTTCCACATAAGTTTTTAATTTTTAACTTGGTTTATGTTGTAAAAGGATCCATTCTAAGATAATATCATCTTTCTGCACTAACATTCCTGTAGGAAAAATTCTGGAAAGCAATATGACGAGAATAGAACTAAGCTCTGGATTTACCCTATCCACATGTGCTTCCAGTAATTTTTCCTTGACCATTGTCAGTTCCTTTTCTGCTTCAGCTGTTAATTCTCTGGGACTATTCAAATCCTTATCACCATCTAAGGTTTTGTTTAAATGAATTATTAGATCAGGTGTTATCCCAACAGCTGGTCATAGGCTGGAGATGTCTCCTAACAATCTTTGAAAGTTATTAAGAGTATGTAACCGATCTCTCCTAATTTGTGCCTTTTGTGTCTTAATTTTTTGTAAACCTGTTTTATAACCTAGATAATTAACAGAATCTCCTCTCTGTATTTTTTCAGGAGCAATCTGCAATCCCGATTTAGGTAAAACTATCTTTACTTCCTCAAACAGTCTTTATAAGATATCTATTTTTGAATCAGATAGCAAAATATCATCCATGTAAAGGTAAATTATAGACTTAGGAAATCATTTATGTATTATTTCCAGTGGTTGACTTACAAAATATTGACACAGGGAGGATGATCCACTGGTACCTCCTAGTAGGTTGAGAATTATTATAAATAGGCACTGTGAAGGCAAACTTTTCTCTATCTTTTTCTTGTAAAAGTATAGTGAAGAAACAATCCTTTAAATCAATGACTATGAGAGGCCATCCCTTTGGTAACAGAGAGGGCAGAGGAATTCCAGATTGCAGAGGGCCCATAGGTTGAATAGCCTTCTTGATAGCTCTAAGATCTGTCACCATTCTCCATTTCCCAAATTTTTTCTTAACAACAAATACAGGAGAATTCCAAGGGCTGGTAGGTTCTTCTATATGTTGAGCATCTAATTGCTCTTGTACCAGCTGTTCTGAAGCCTGCAATTTTTCCTCAGCCAAAGGCCATTGCTTGACCCATATTGGCTTCTCAGTCAACCATTTTAAAGGCAGGGCTGTTGGTACATCTGAAGGGTTATCAATTGCTTTGTGTTCTTGTACAGCCCAAATGGCTGGTGTTCGTTGTCTGTAATATCTTCTAATATTTTCCTCAGAAATATAAGGTTTAGTGGCAGCAGGAATGATAATCTGGGTATTCCATTGCTGCAATAGGTCACGACCCCATAAATTCACTGCAATATTGGTTACATATGGCCTCAGTTTTCCTATTTGCCCTTCTGGCCCTATGCATTCAACCCATCTCGTGTTTGTCTTACCCAAGATAGGGTTCCAATTCCCATGAACTGAACATCTACCTCCTGAAGAAGCCAATTCGGATGCCAAGATTTTGGAGTAATGATACTTACATCCACACCCATGTCTAATAAGCCTTCAATAAAAATGCCATTTATACGGACTCTTAGCTTTGGTCTTTGTTCATTTATAGAAGTCTGCCAGAATATAAGTTTTTCTCTGTCCCACCAGATTTCTTGATTCATTCTCCACATTTATGTCATCATTCAGACCATTATTGCTTTTGACAGCAAGCATGGGACCTTCTAATTTTCCTGACAAGACACATTCTCCACAGTAACCAGGAATGACTGAACAACGTTCATCATGGGGGCCTGAAAGAGTCCCCCCATGGTGTTTCCCGATGGTATCGGGTTGCCTTGTCTATCTCTTGTGGACCTACATTCATTGGTCCACTGTCGGCCTTTGCCCCACCTCCTACATAAACCTGAAGGCTGAGTTCTCCTGTTCCTGCTATTTCCAGAAGAGTCATTATTCCTGGAAATCCGTTGTCTACAATCCCTTATCATATGTCCCATTTTACCACAATTAGAACACTTGGTAGTTTGATGTCTTCTCTTACCATTGGAAATTGCTTCTCCTACCCACACTTAAGCACCATAATAGAATGTCTCAACATTCATTGTATGCAAGACCCATTCATCCAAGGGTGCTGATCTGATCTTTAAGGGCCCCAGAATCCTTTTGCACTCTATATTGGCATTCTCATAAGCCAAAGATTCAATTATACGTCTAGCTTCTGGGTCAGTTATCCCTATTTGTACATCCCTAGTTAGTCTTTGCAAAAAATCACTAAGGAGTTCTCTCTGACCCTGTTTAACCGGTAGATATGATTCCACTCTCTGTCCTGGTTCCTGAACCCTATCTCAAGCCTTTAAAGCTGCTGTGGCACATACAGACAGAGTGTGGTCATCATAAAGAGCTTGGTCCTGAGGATCAGAGTAAAGTCCATCACCTAGAATTTGATCTAGGGAAATCTCAGTTCCTTTCGCTCTTTCCTGTTACTCTAAAATTCTTGCTTCCTCTTTAAAAAGGCATCTCCAGTACAATTGTGGCCCACTTTCTAGGACAGCTGAGATCAACTGAGCCCAATCGTGAGGTGTGGCTTTGTTACTGAAAGCCCAGGTTTTGACCATCTCTCTAACAAAGGACGAATGTAGTCCATAAGTCACAATTGCTTGTTTAATTTCTTTCAAATCACTCATACATATGGGCTCCCATGTATATTCCTTGATAACCTTAGGGGATCGGAGCCAGCTACCTTTTCTGATGTTATTACGGGGAAGGCAGGTAGAACTCTGGGGAAGCTATCCCAGAGAGTTTTACGTACTGACCTTTCACCTGGATAAAATTGTTCAGTCTTTGGGAAACCCTACTCATTCATGCTTCTATTGTAAACATTGTATATAAGTTGAGTCTGCTTTTTTGTTCCCAGCCACGCACCTGAATAATCACACAGAAACTATGTTAATTACAACACTATCTTTCCAATTGCTTGAGTGTATTTCTAGCTAGTTCTTACATTTTAAATTGACACATATCTATTTATCTATGTATCACCATAAGGTTGTATCCTATCTGTAAGGTTCTAGCATCTTTGTTCTTCAGCAGCTAAATGGCATCTGCTTCAGTCTGTCTTCTCTATATACCTCTGTTCAGATTTCCCACCTACCTTTATCCTGCCCTGCCCTAGAACAGAGCAGCTTCTTTATTAACCAATGGTAATAAAATATATTCACAGAATACAGAGGGGAATCTCATATCATCTCTCCTTAACTGTTTAAATAAAAAGGAAGGTTTTAACTTTAATATAGTAAAACTACATGTAACAAAACAGGTATCAAGCAAGAATTACAGTTACAATATTTAGTCTATTTGTTGAAGGCGTAAGTCATAGAACAATCCCGCACCAGTATGAAATTGTAATTAATAAAATGGTTATTTATTTAAAGCAAAAAAAAACCTTACAGATCACCATCCCAGACAACAGCCCTCTGCGCAATCAGGACTGAAGTCTAACAGCCGGAGACCGGAAGCAAGAGAGAGCAAACACACAGCTGCCACTGCTTTTTTAAAACTAAAGACACCATGCCCCAGTGGGCTGGTATCTTAAAGGCTATTGGCTGAAGGAGCAGAATTAGCTCCCGCAGCAATTTGTATCTGGCAAAATTAAAGAAAATATTCTATCATTTATTTTGTCTTTGTGAGTCTAAATTTTCATATCTAATTTACCTTTAATAGTAACTAAGAAAAACTATAACAATCTGTCTTCAATTTCATCAAAGACCCCAGAAGGATATAATATTCTCTAGGTGAACAGGAAGTGCTATATAAGCAGCTTCCAAAACTCTAGAATTGACAGAAACATCTCACTGCCTAGATAGTCATTCAAAGTTCTTCTGTAACATTAGGGCATCCATTTTCAACCCTACAGGCTCATAATCTGTGCAGACTTTTTCATAAAGTAGGAAATTTGAAAGATTGTTTTGCCTATATTGGCAGTTTTTCAGCCACTTTCTTCTGTGTCCTGCAGAATGTCTAACAGATACTTTCATGAATCAGGAACCCTGAAGGACCATTCTGTTTTTTGGAAAATTCAGCAGTCACTTTTACGTGGGTCCTGCATGTCCAGTCCATACAGCATACCATCAAGCAGTCCAGGCAAAACCAGTTTCTTGCCCAAATGGTTAGCCTTATCACATTGAAGGCAAATTCTATAATAAACTTCTTCAATGCCCATCAATCTCTCTGAAGTAATTGGTGGTGCCAGAAGCAGAAATGTCTTTCTGTTAAGAAAAGTCCAAGTTCTTAAAAGATTTTAAATGCCATATTCTGTATGTCTTTGAAAGGTTTGAAGAACATGTATTCACCTGAAACATATCTCTGTACATCTAGAAAACCTACCTAACATGACTATAAGTTTGACTATTATAAATGACTCTCTATTAATCTGTAATTTTTAATTATACATAACATTTTTAAATGAGCTGTATAAACATAATACCTCAAACAAGAGTAAAAATATGAATATAACAAAATTGGCCTTAAACCTGCATCAGTTAACCAAAGTCCATACCAATATAAAGTATTCACTACTATATCATATCCCCATTTAAATGAAAATAGATATTTATAAACAATAATTTTGGGAATTTGGACATTGTTGTCTCAAACTGCTTCCTGCTGTTTGCTGGGTAAAGTATTCTTTCAGTTCACAGACACCTTTTGGGAGTCTTGTTCCATCAAACAACATTAGCCTGGAAGAAATCCATATGGTCTTACCTTCTGTGGAAACAAAAGCAGAACACCTTTTCCAAAGTAATATATCCTTGGACTCAAATTTTGTATGTTGGTTTAGCTTAGCAGACCCCACAATCAAATGTCTCTCTGCAGTTAGCTCATTAACAGTCAAAAAAATTAAAGAAAATGCAATAATATACATAATCCAGATTCCATGTATCCTCCTCTTTACATGGCTTATTTTTGTCTATTACCCATTTTTTTCTTAAGCCTACATATATTTTTTAAATACTCTGTGATACATTCAGAGGTTTATTTTTGTCTAGATCTGTCTTTATTGTATATCTGTAATTTTCTGAGTATGGGTGCCTTTTCTTAATTCTAAGCAGGTATGGCTAAGCCCTAGCTTTGCCTGTTGGCTCCACTCCATCCAATATGGCAGAGGTATGTTCACTGCCTCTGCAAGCCATTCTCACCACCCAGCTCAAGGGACACAGAGGGTCTATATCACCATTAAACAAGGAGTAGGCTGCTCATAAATCCTATTTAAGTGCTCCATAACAGGACATTTAAAAAGAGCAAAGGCCATTTGTGCCATTAGCACAAACCAGGAAGCTTTTTCTTAAAGGACCTTCTCAGTTTTTGTTGCTAATGCTGAGTCAGGTAGCCTTCTCTTAATGGAGCCACACCTCTGGTGCCACCAGCAAACAGAGCCTATCTGAAAATATTCACCTACCAAGAAGTTCCAATTGACTCTCTTTTTGTAGGTATAGAAGCCCCTCTTTCTTTTAAACATTTTTAGATCCTATGTGGGTCCATGCTCCATGTTGGGTGCTATTTGTAGTTGCAGATTTCTCTTTCATTTCTGGCTGCCCAAAGCCAAATAATTTGCCCATTTCTATTAATCTGTGTATCACCATGAGGCTGCAGTCTGCCGGTAAGATTCCAGCATCTTTCTTCTTTGGCATCTACATTGTGTCTGCTTGACTTCACCTACTCTCTCTATATGTATCTCTGTAATGATTTCCCACCTGATTTTATTCTGTCCTGCCATAGGCCAAAGCTGATTTTTTACTAACCAATGGTAACAAAACATTCACAGAATACAGAGGGGAATCCCACATCAATTGGGTCCAATCTATTGATAGAGAGAAACATGGTCTGGGTAAAGAGGGTGTATAGTTCACAGTGTAGGTGTGTATGTGGGCTACAATCCACGTCACTTGGAAAATGATCCTTGTGATTTTGATATCCTATGGTAAATGAAGCAGCAGTATATATTGCTTCTATCTATCTATTCATCCATTCAACTTTCTACCCATCCATCCATCCATGCATCTATTTATCCATCTTTCTATCTCTTATTTTGTTTTTAGAGACATTGTTTTTTAGAATACATCTTAGAACACATTCTGTAGACCAGGCTGGCAACAAACTCAGAGATCCACCTGCCTCTGGCTCCCAAGTACTGGGATTAAAAGAGTGCACACCACCGCCTGAGTATATATTTATTTATTCATTCATTCAATTGTTTGTTTATTAGTTCATTCATCCATTTATTCATTTATTTATTCATTTTGAGGCAGGGCATTTCTACATATCCCTGGCCATCCTAGAACTCACTTTGTAGACCAAGCTGGGCTTGACCTCAGAGAGATTCCCCTGTTTCTGCATCCTGAAAGCAGGTATCAGAGGCATGCAGCACCACACCTGGCTGAAGCACATTCTTTGATTTGTACAAAACTCTGATGGAGTGACAACTACATTGCACAGGCCAGACACACTGCCCTTTGGACTATTTGGCTGCAAATCCCTAGGCTTATGTCTGTGCTGCCCATTTAAAGTTTGATCCTTCATCTACTACAATCCTCATTCTTTTACAATTCAAGCCATGGAGCTTCACACATTATAAGACTAGTTATATAAGGGAATTGGGGGCTGGTCAACAGATACTTTGTTTTGGAGACCCAAAAATGTGAGCCTGTTTCCAAGTTGACCAAAGGTCAGAGAGTTGGAACTTTCCTCTAGTTCCTTCAAGGCTGTTGTGCTTCTACCTCAAACAAAGGTCCCACCTAGCTGTTGACCAGAGAGTTCTGTTTTCTCAAGGTTATTGTCAACAGGTGTGGCTAATGGCCAGACCTTGTGCTCCAGGAATAAAGAAGTAGATTGTTCCTACCTCAAACAATGTAGCCTCATGTTGTATTAATGCAGTCTTTTGTCATACTCCTAACTTTTGGGGTCAGGGATATTTTAAGCAGTTAGAAATTCAAAGCGGGAAAATTTTCAGTACTCACTGGAATTCCCTCCCAATACTATCCTATATGTTTCTCTGTTTGATTATTTTCATTCATGTATTTATCTTCTTTACTATATTTCTAAATCCCTATGCCTTACCCTGGCAAGAGTATCTTTGTCATGACTGATCCCTGACAAATGGCAGCCTAACATGTTGTGGTAATCGAAAAATGATGCCAAAATGTGAGGCTGACTGGTGAACCCCAAAACACACAGAAGTATGGCCAGGTGTACAAGGGAGCATATGAGAGACCTTGCAAGAAACTGCACCACAGGTGGAGAGGTAAGTAATGATTGAGCATTTGTAGATATAAAAAAGGAAAGAGAAAGGCAGGGCATAAAATTGGGAGTAAAACTGTAAATATTTGTGTCTTTAAGAGACAGTCCACACCCACTCCCTCCCCCCTCTGCTGAGTCAAGCATATCTTCTGCTTCCAGCCTGAGTCTCTTCCTTTTCCATCTCTTTCTCAAGGATGCAGCTTCTGCCTCTCCCCACTTCTCCCCTTTCCCCCTTTCTGTCTCTCCCTCTCTACCTCCTTTCTCCTCCCTCTCTCTTTCTTTCTCTCTCTCTCTGTCTCTCTGCTCTTCTCCTCTTCTCTCTTTTCCCTCCATAACCCACTAAATAAATATCCAACCTTACTATGTGTGGCATGCCTTTCCATGTCTCTGTCTCTCACCCGCCACCGCATAACTCCCTGCTCAGGACCAGCTGCCTTTGGACACCTGTGGCATGGTCTCATGTGCTGTCCATGCCTGGGACTGGCTGCTCTGGTGCCCGCTGCCAGCCGCTGCTTGGAGACCTGCAGTATTTCTGCCACTGTAGCCGCTGGGGATCCTGCAGCATTTCTATTTTTACCATTACAATTTGTAAATATGGCACAAGTAAATAGTATTCAACTATTTGTACAGTTGTACAAATGTATTTGGATAGGTAGAGGAGCTGAAATGAAGCAGAAACAAAAGCAGAGATTTTTGGAGTTTGTAAATATTATATTTCTTCCCCTGTGCTGGCAGCTTATCCACCTCCACCTCCATGCTACTCCAGGTCTTGGGGAGGCCAAAGTAAGGTCTCACCTTCGCCCAAGCACACCCATGCAAGCGGCAGTGCTTTAGTCACCTAGCCACAGCCTCTATAGCTCCTGACTAGGTGAAAAGAATGAAGGGAATATGGTGTTTGACCTAGCAATGGCCTAGGTTACTGCTGAGATTGTGGTAATCCTTGCACATGTGCTGTAGCCAGCTGAGTCTGACCCATGCTGTGCTATGGATCCAGGAAAGGCAGGCAAGAGAGCTTAAAGGGCTATCTAGACTTCTCAGTCAGCACCCAGAGTAGGTCAATAGAAATGGCTAGAGGCTAATTGACCCATGAGCCAAGGAACCTATATGGATAAATCTCTGACTTTTGACAGAGGACAGGATTTAGGAATTCTCCTAATTTTGTGATTACAAAATTTAAAATAAAAAAGCAAGGATAGTAAGAATCAGCATGGCTAACCCCACCTAAGCTTGTGGTCTCACATGGCAGTCTCAGAGACACTGTAATGGCAGACACCTGAGAACCTGAGCTAAAGTTGTCAGCTGCCTCTAATGCTGGTCTGTGGCAGGATCACTGAATGTAGTCTGTGACCTGCTCAGGCAGAGCAGGCAATGAGGGACTGGTACAGCCTGATCCCAAGTACCCAAGCAGGATGGCCAAGCGGTGGAGGGAGCATGGTTTGTGCACCACCGCATGGCCCAGCTTCAAGTGCAGGTCCCAGTTTCCAAGCCTGACAAGGAAGCTGCAAAAAAAGTAGCCTCAGGGAACTGCAGCTTCAGGCCAGACAAGTATCTGTGAAAATGTAAATGAGCAAGATAAGCCTGTCAGCTAGGCAGATTTGCTGTTTGGCTTGGAAAGATAGCTTATAAACTTTTAATAAAATATTCAATGGTAAAAACCTTATTTAAAATATCCTATGGGAGACCTCTAGCCACTAAATGAAATTCTTTAAGGGGACAGTGTTATGGTTTAAGTAAAACACCACAGGTCACGGGGCAGAGGGTCCTGAAACCATGGCAGGCCAGTCAGTCCCATAAGGAGCCACAGCCATGGCAGGTGAGAGATAGACAGACAGACAGACAGGCATGCCATGCAGAGTGAGGTTGGATACTGATTTAGTGGGTTATGGAGAGAAAAGGGGGAAGGAGAGAAGGGAGAAGAGCAGAGAGGCAAAGAGAGAGAAAGAGAAACAGAGATAGAGAGAGGAGGAGGAAGGAGAGGAGAGGAGCCATAGCAGCAGCTACCTCTTTGGGAGAGGAAGGGAGCTCAGGACTGAAGCAGAAGGAAGATCTGTCTGCCTTGGCAGTGGACAGTGGAGGGAGTGGGCAGGGCTTGTCTCTTAAAGGGACAGGACAGACCATTACAGACAATGATCCAAATTCCAGTAGACAGCTTACAGAAGCTGCCAGATAGATAATCTCCCAGGTAGAGTGTGCTATACAGAAACAGCAAGTACATTATATTAAGACCAGCTTTGGAAAGCATGAATATTACCTACAAAACTTACTCCTACAGCAGTTTCATGGCAAAATGGTCTGCTGTTATGGCTGCACCTTTCCGTTTTGCCAGTTAAGATATTAAACTCTTATTTTGAAGCATTAGCTTGCTTAGCACAGAAGAGCAGTATGGAATCTAGGAGATAATTTTGGCAGAGAACTGACTATGAGCAATGTTTCTTATACTAAACAGATTAATTGATAATTTTAAAATAGTAATTACTGGGCAATTCCATTTGCTCAATTTAAAGGCCTGATTAATAATCTTTTCCCAACTGATCAGTGTTTCAGTTTATACAACTATGTATTTTCCTTATAGCAAAAGATCCCTTAAAGGATGCTATGCTAAATTTTACAGATGGTTCTTCCAATGGATGAGCTGAATATATTATTGTTAATGGTATAAAGTAAATGTGGAGCATGCCCATGACTCCTTGAAAACAAATTAAAAGCATTTTAAAAAAAGGATAAGAATCACCACATAATGCCTTAAAGTCATGCGCTGTTTATGGATGAGCAATCTGCTGCAGACAGATTTTGGCATGATGGCACCATGATGACCTTTGCTAAGGCAATGTGAAAAAGTCCCTGCACTGGATTATAAAAAGACCTGACCCTGTATTAATTTGGGATTGAGGATGTATTTGTGCTTTTTTTCCACAGGAATAAAATAAAGCTGGATGAGATGACTGCAGATACAATAAAGGAGTGGCAGTCTCAATGACATCATAGCTGCTGATGCCCACAAGAGGTGTTGGAGGGAGAGACCATGGTCCTGCCTTCCCTGCACCCACAGAGAGGAGTTCCTGATCCCCAGAACCAAGGCTTAAGATGCACATAGCAGACCTGCACTGCGGGACACTGGGACCCACACCACCACTAAGGATCTGCTGCAATGGCCATGATAATTACAACTTGCTGCAGTCTGAATCCTGTTTACCTTGGAGCTGGACGAGAAACACAGTCTGAACATTTGACTGTTTTTAAACACAGAACTCAGACTGCCAATAAGGTATTCAGTATGCTGCTGAAATTTTAAGAAAACCTCAGAACTGAGATCTCATTTTACCCCCCAGGAGAAAAAAGACTCATTACAAGAAGTGACTAGGACCCCTCTTCAGATATGAGGAGGGTAGCCTAAAGGTTTTTTCTCTTGTTCAGAGACTAGGACAGTTGCTTGAAAGCAGCATTGCATTTGAACTCTTACCCATTACAAAAATCTTTTCTTGTCTTTTGGCTAGAGTGGATTTAAGAGAATCATGATTTGTTAAGTTGCGTTATGGTGTCTACCTGTTAAATCATGTTATGGTATTGACCTGTTAAATCATGTTATGGTATTTGTAATGCTTTTGTTGTGAGTTCCCCAGTCAGGCAGAGTCCCAAAATAGCCAGTCCCAGGTGGGGCAGGCACCTGAGACCATGCTGGCATGTCTCCACCTGGCTGTGGGTCCCTGGCAGCTTGCTGTGGGGGGCGAAACCATGCGGCATGTCCCCAAAGAAGTCTGGTTCCCAGCCATGTGGTGGTGGCAGAGGGCGGGCGAGAGAGAGGCAGATACACCATGTAGAGTAAAGTTGAACATTTATTAGGTGGGTTATTGCGGGGAAGGAAAAGGGGGAGAAGGAGAGAGAAAAAAGAGAAAGAGAAAAGAGAAAGGAGAGAGGAAGAGAAAGGAGAGTCAGCAGCTGCCTCTCCAAGAGGGGGGTCAGAGAGAGCGAGACTGAGGCTGGAAGCTGGAAGGGAGTAAGTGTGGCTTGTCTCTTAAAGACAGGACAGAACATTACATTCCCACTTCTTTTTTATAATAAAAAGTGGGACCTTAAACACCACAGGTTAAAGGAATTGGGTCAGTGGATTCTCAAGGCTTCTTCCTGCTTATTGGTGGGCATCGTCTTTGGGGGGAACTGGAGAAGGCTGGGTGCTGGCCACATCCTGGCATGGTTGGTCTCTTTGCTCCTGTCTGGTGCTTGTGGCATGGAAATGTCTGGTGTCTCTTACACCTGGTTAAGGTATTGGCAGAACAGAGGACAAAGTTAAATTAAGGAAAAAAATTTAGGACCAGGGGATTGAGGGGGATATATCTGACCTGTTTTAAGGTGGATCCTTCAATTCGGCTCCCTGGAACTCACAAGAATTCTTTGGGTTTGTGAAAACAGAAGTTTTAGACATATACATTGTATAAACAGTAGAATATTTATGTCAGAATGACTATGACAGATACTTTTGCACAATTTTTAAGACTATGGAAGTATTTTTAAGACTATGGAAGGCAGCATGAGAGAGAAATTTGATTTGAAATTTGTTTGGTGAGGTTGTTCTTTTAAACTGACAAAAACCTCTCAGATATCAGACTGCATCAGAGATCTTTGAGAAGGATAAAATTTTTACTTGAGTTGCTGATTAAAAAATGACAAAGAACTTACTTGGTTGGCACCTAGAGCTACTCCTCAAGGTCCTCCATGGTCACTGAAGGTCACATTTGCCTTTTGCTGTTTAGCGCAGGGCCTGCCAGGCTCCAGAAAACCCTGTGGGTTAAGAAATCTGTAGGAAGACAAGCCTACCTTGACCTAAGCAGCTAGGCTGTCGATTCCAGCAATTCTGTCCACATCTGGAGATCTTTAGTTTAGATTAAAGGCAGTTTTTCCCAATGTTCAGCACTTGGCAGTTGCAGCGAATTGTGGATGGATGTTGTTCTATGCCCATTTGTCTTCTGTCTTCTTTGGAGGAAGTAGAGTGCTGCTACTAGGAGCCAACCTGTCTCTTTTTGTTATGAAAAGTTTTTTAATAAATGCCATATTTCCCAGATCTCTGAGTAGTTGAGGGCTGTTTATTAGGTATAACTACAGTTTAGAATCTGCCTGGAGAGCTGGGTCTGAGCTTGACTGCATTGGCTCTTAACTTAACAGGTAAGATTTACACTCGTAAAACGACAAAAAGAAGAAAAAACTGCTTGCAATAGAAGGGTAATGGCAGAACTGACAATAGTAGAGAACAGCTTAATATATTTTGCAAGAAACTTAAAAGTACATACCAGTTTAAAACATGAGACTTATTGTTTTTGTAGTCTGAAATGAGATGCAATGAACAATTATAACATTAAGCATAGGTGCATTTCAGTTACATGTATGATCTCACACACACACACAGAGTGAACAGGAATTGGGCAAAGTGGATGGTCCTACCAAAGGCATGCCATTGCAGAAAACATATGCAACAGAGTCAGCAAAAGGAATTTGGAGACAAAAACATAAGTAATCCGGGAACAAGGCAGGGTATACTTCAGTAAAGATGGGAGAACTTGGTCACCTGACCTCGCTCTGTGGTAAGGTAACAGAGTTAACACTGGAGAATCAGGCAGGGAATACCCCAGTAAAGATGGTGGAACTTGGTCACCTGACCTGGCTCTCAGCCAAGATGGCAATGAAGTCACCTGACCCCAACCCCAGTGAAAATGGCGCGGTCACATGTTGTATGGAAAAGTCACAATTTTTGAGATGTAGGGATTTTAAGCTTAATAAGAGAGACCTAGAGGTGTGATCTGCCCTGTGCCTGAGCTGCCCTGCTACAAGCCGCAGAGGGGAGCAAAAGGTTGGAACCAAAAAACCTGCACCATGCCATGGCTGGAATTGAAAAAAAAAAAGCTGGGGGATGGACATGGATGGCTGCTACTAAAGGCAGAAATTGTGTAAACCCATGAAACACCACTAAGCGCACACAGTGAGGCGTCCCTCGACTATGGGTGGGGTATGAATCAGTGCAACCATTGTAAGACTCATGAGGGACATCCTCCCACTCCATGTGTGGGAAGGTAAGGCCTGACTGGATCTGGTCATGGGTGACTGGAAGCCAGAGAGGCCAGAGGCCACTCTGAGTGGCCTTTTATGGCAAGGGAAAAAAAGGAAAAGAAATGGAAAAAAAAGAGAAAGAAGAATCTGTCGAATACACCACACAAAATGTACAGTGCTAACAGGCTGACTGACCCCGGGTCAGTCCAAACACGATTTTAGCTGAGGGAAGCAACCATAGCAGAACAGGGGAGACTCACCAATGGAAGCTGGGAAGCCGGTGGTGGGAATAGGAAAAAAAAAACTTGGTTCAGGATAGGATCCCAATCTCTGGAGAGGAACTGGAGTTGGAGTGCCTATCCAAGTCACGACTCCAAAATGTATGCTTTTGTGATGAGTTCCCAGGCAGGCAGGGAACAGCAGGTCCCAAAATAGCCAGTTCTGGGTGGGGCGGGCACCCGAGATCATGCTGGCATATATCCATGTGGATGTGGGTCCCCGGCAGCTTGCTGCGGGATCAAGACCATGCGACAGGTCCCCAAAGAAGGCTGGTTCCCAGCCATGTGGTAGTGGCAGAGGGTGGGCGAGAGAGAGGCAGATACACCATGCAGAGTAAAGTTGAACATTTATTAGGTGGGTTATTGAGGGGAAGGAAAAAAGGGAGAGGAAGAGAGAGGAGGAGAGAGGGTGCCTCTCTGAGAAAGGAGAACCAAGAGAGAGAGTGAGAGCAAGGCTAAGGCTGGAAGCTAGAAGGGAGTGGGCATGGCTTGTCTCTTAGAGAGGCAGGACAGAACATTACAGTATTGACCTGTTAAATCATGTTATGGGATTGACCTGTTAATGCTTTAGTTCACTATAAGATGTTAATGATTAGAAAATGGAAAGAACTTGTCTAAGAAAAGTTTGACACTACCAATGAATTCTTGAATTTTACATGTTTGATAAGATAAATTCAGATTTTGATACAGCTGAATATTCTCGACCAATTCAAAAGTGGACATTCCCAACCCTGGTAATCCTCCACTTTTTTAATTAGGAGATATATTAGCCATAGAAGTATGCATAGTTCAAAGTATTATCTGCTTGCTAACTATTAGCTAATTGCTGATGAACTCTCTTGACAGAAACTTGGCTCAGAGACACAGAGCTGATACTTTCTCTCTTACACCTCTGTTTACAGAGGTCAGCAGTCAGTGAAGGGTTTTGATCCTTTTTCTCCACAGGCACTGAAAATATGGACTTGCATAGGTGGAATGCATGTTCCGAAGAAAATAAGTCTTGGAAATGGAAAAGTATTAAACTTAATGCAGACATGATCATGTGTCCTATTACAGAAGCACAGACTTTATTAAAATTAATAAAAATGGAGGAATTGTGGAGGCCAGAAAATGTGAGCCTGCGTCCATGTTGACCAAAGGTCAGAGAGGGGGAAATTTCTTCTAGTTCCTTCAAGGTTATTGTGCTTCTACCTCAAACAAAGGTCCCACCTAGGTGTTGCTCAGAGAGTTCTGCTTTCTCAAGGTTATTGTCAATAGGTGTGGCTAATGGCCAGACTTTGTGCTCCAGGAATAGAGAAGCAGATTGTTCCTACCCCAAACAAGAGTCTAAGGATCCAACTAAATTCTAGTTCCCATTATGGAAATAACTTGGGATTCCACCAAGGGAGCGGTTTGCCTACGGAATGTTTTGGTCTAGGGTGTGAGTATGACTTGTTTTTTCTAGCAACAAAATATTTAACTATGAAAGTAGTCCGCAACTTTCAATTTGTCTGTTCATTTCCTCATGTCGTGTTAATGCAGTCTTTTGTCTTACTTCTACCTTTTGGGGTAAGGGGTATTTTAAGCAGTTGGAAATTAAGCACAGGATAATTTTCAGTACTCACTGGAATTCCCTCCTGATGCTATCCTGTATGTTTCTCCATTTTATTATTTTCATTTGTGTCTTCATATTCTTTACTATATTTCTAAATTCCCATGCATGTACCCTGGCAAGAGGTATTTTTGTCATGGCTGATCCCTGACAAATGGCAGACAAACAGAATAAACCCTGTTTCTAAAATTTTCCTTTCTGTGATCAGATGTATATAGAGAAAATGGTCTATCAGGCACTGAAGCTTGCCTACTATGAAACATACTTCAGGCACATCACCCTAGCTCTAGGTAACCGTGTCCATGCCTCTCTAAGATAGAATTTTCTAGGAACACTAGCATTTCAGTAGTAGAACAAGAAACTCCAAACAAACTTCGATGAGTCACTTTTTACCAAATCAAGGAAGCACTGAAAGACCTGCGGATCCAGGAGACTCTCACTCAAGTCTTGGGATACCAGGACTCCCCAGGAACTCATGAGAGATGGTCCTTGCTGCAATCACACGAGGCTTATTGACAAGTACCAGAGCTCTGGGGCCAAGACTCATATCCCACACAGGGGAGGAGTTTGACCCCGAGTAGCTGGGAGAAGGAGTTTTTAAGGGAAGAAACCACAACCCAGTAATCCAAAGGGGGTGGAGAGGGCATCATTGGAAAATTGTGAAAATACCAGTGATCATCACAAGGGGGTAACTCCCTGTTTCTCAGGATTATTCTCAAGATTATAACCTAACTTTATCTTCAGCTAGTTCCTAAAACAGAGTCACTGACTTGGCTACCCTAGATTTTTTGGCTCTTCTCTTCCTGCTAGAGAGGTCTGGATTTATCTGGGTCTTTCAGCATTACCACTCCCCAATGCTTAGCACCATATTTCTAGGCTTTTGGCCATACATGGTGAGAATTGGCACTCCATCACCTTTTTCCTAACTATTGTCACCCCTGCGCATTAAAATGGGCTTAGATGGGATTGCTCAAGAATGTGACCCTGACTTCCACCTAAGCACTTCAGACGGTAATAGATACTCAGATGTTTAATGATCCATCTTCTCCAAAGAAAGAGCATAAATTGGTAATTGCCCTTGCCTTTTTCTGTTCCATGCATCTTTCTGTACAGTCTAGATCCCTGAGGAGCCCTCTTGCCCAGAACTTTGTTATATGTGTTATGATTTCAGCCACAATAAGACTGACACTTCCGGGTTCTAGGGCCACACATGTGCGGACAAGCCCTCAGGCAGAAATGCCTAATGGCCCCGGGAATCTTAAAGGACACCGCATGACCCACATGCAGCATGGTTGCATCATCTACATATGGTGCAGCTGCATGAGCCCTTGTGCACATGTTTGAGCTCCGTCATCTGCATTATGATGTAACCACATCCTCCCCCTGTATGCATGCACTAGGCAGCCCTTAAAAGCTGGAGGTGCCATCTTTAGCTCTCTCTCTCTCTTCCCTCTCTCTCCACTGACTTCCCTAGGCCTGTATACACACCCTCTAATAAACTCCTAAGCAAGTTTGTTCCGTGTTCCATGTTTCCTTCTCACTGGTGCCAAGTAATTTCAATATGCCCATTTCAACCTTAGGTAGAGTCTACAACAGTGGGTTCTGTTCTAACAATGCTTGTTCCTACAGAAAAAAAAATCAGAAAAGAGAAGTGAGTTGAGGGTGTTCCTGAAGGAGTCAACCAACAAGGTCAGTGGAAAGAACTTGTGAATCTGTATATTTCCTTCACAAACACCGAACCTTGTTTGCAGTGGCACTTTTGTTATTATTATTTGGAATTTTACTTATTTGTGTCATTATCTGAGCAGGATATCATTCCTTTCTCAAATGCATCTTTTGAGACATTCCATCTATCTGAATAGAGTCCAAAGTACCTTGGTGTGTGCCCCCAAAGGACAACTTTTTGTCATAATACTTGTTTCCTCTACTTTCTGAACACTCCCATCGATGTCAAACCACACTCAGGTGGTCTGATGTGATAGATCTTGTTCTAAAACATTCTGCTTATACAAAGCATATGAGCTTCAGGTGAGATCATCTCTTTTCTCAACTCCAAAAAACATCTTGAAGAGAACAAAAGGAAGAGAGAAGTTATAGCAGAAAAAGCTTTGACCAAGGAGCAGTGTTGGAGTGAGCAACTTGTTTTACTCTGAGCGCATTGCTCTCCAGCCTGAGGTTCCAGCCTGTGTTGAGCAGAACAGATGTCTTCCCACCATACCTGTGCAGCAATCCTGTGCTAAATACTTGTGTGCAGCCTGCCTCAGGGCTGGTATGTAGTCCCCAGCCAGTACTTAGCCACTCAGTGGGAAGGAGCTACCCCTGGTGTCATCCAACTCTTCTTCCACAGTTACATAAAAGGAAAGTAAGAACAAATTGTGCCAACAAAAATATCTTTAATAAAGTAAAGGAAACTATTGAGTGGTTTTGTTGTTGTTTTATTGTTTTGTTGTTATTGTTTTATAGAACAACAAATCTAGCCAGTCTGATGGTATAGGCACATATATACACTCCCATGTGTATCTGCAAATTTACAGATTAAAATAGAAGACCAAAGTCTGTCTTACCCAATATTTTGGTATTTGACAGAGCTATATTCTAGTTACTGAAGAACATCTAAACCTTTAGCTTTTGTTCCCAGTTTCCAGAGGCTGATGTCAACAGCCTCCTTATCCTAGTTAACAATTGAGATGATCAGACTCATTTGTTCCTCCACAAGTGGTTTTTTTTTTTTGATACTCCTACCTCTCTGTTTCTGTGTAAGAATTTTTTTTATGACATTGGGTTCAGCTGGACATTCTGGAAGGATCACTGCATGTCCATATCCCATCCCACATCAGCATCATAGAAACAAGAGTGTGGAAGAGATAGGCCCAGTACCAGCCACTAGGTCTAGTTGACTTAGAAAGGCAGAGCACAAAACAAAGCAGAGAGGACCTACAGACACACTGGTCAGTGGAATAGCATCTACCCAGGACATCTCTTCAAAATCCCTAGAGCCTATGATCACACAGCCTGTGACAAGCAGTCGATATTTGGAGTACTGTATGTGAGCCTCAATGCTGACCAATGAGGATGCCTGTATGTACAAGTGGCAAACATTGTTAAGGTTTTTCTAACTCTGGAAAAGTAAAGCATAGCCTATCTTCAGGGTTTACCCAGTCAAAACAGTTTGTTTCATATTAAATCTGAAAGACTGAGCCTATGATGTTGTGAACAATTTCTCCTTGGACCTTACTAAGATGAAAAGACAAAAGATTTTTTTAAATTATTTTTATTTTATGTTCTGCGTGTAGGTGTTTTGCCTGTATGTGTGTCTATGTGCATATTTGGTATCTTCAGATGGCAAAAGAGAGGTGGATCCCCTGTAACTGGAGTAACAGACAGTTGTGAACCATCATGTAGGCTGACTGCAGGTCCTCTGGGAGAGCAACAAGTGCTCTTGACCACTGAACCATCATCTCTCCAACTCCAATACAGCAGGTTTTAAAATGATACAAACAGAGAGAAGTTCCAAGGCTACAGGCTGATATGGAATGTTCTTCTGTAGTTGGTTTATGAATAAAGCTGTTTAGGCCAACAGTTTAGTAGAGAAAAGCCAGGCAGAAAACCAAAATAGTGATAGAGAGAGAGAGAGTAGGCATAGTCGAAGAGATGTCATGTAGCTGTAAGGAGATCTTTACCAGTAAGCCATAGCCTTGTGGCAATACCCAGATTAATGGAAATGGGTTAATTCAAGAGCTAGCTAGAATAAGCTAAAATAAGAGCTAGCTAGAATCATTGATTGAACAGTGTTGTAATTAATATAGTTTCTGTGTGATTATTTGGGTCTGAGCAGTAAGGAAACAAGCTGGTGTTGGAGGTTTTTCTGTATTTGTGTTGCTTTCATTGGTAAATAAAATGCCTTGGCCTTTTGGTAGGGCAGAAATCAGGTAGGCGGAGTAGGCAGAACAGAAGAAGGGCAGTGTGGCAGACACCATGAAACTCCTGTCTGAGACTGACGCTTCTTTGAATCTTTCCCGGTAAGCCATGACCTCGTGCACAGATTGGTAGAAATGGGTTGAATCAAGATGTGAGAGTTAGCCAATAAGAGGCTACAGATAATGGGCCAGGCAGTAATTTAATTAATATAATTTCTGTGTGGTTATTTCGGGGGTTAAGCTAGCTGGGTGACCAGAATGAAAAGCAGGCTCCCTCTCTCCTTCAACAATTGGCATCCTTACTACAACAAGCAGTCTCCATCTACAAAATGGCTCCCCAATGTGGGGCAACTACATTCACATAAAACTGAGAGAGCTTGGGAGAGAATTCTGGACACAAAAGAGTAGAGTTAAGCACAGATTCTTGGTGGCTCCAAGTTTTCAGATAGATTTTGTTTGCTGGCAGCAAGCAGAGGCATGGATTCTTTAAAAGAAGTCTTCCTGACTCAGTGTTAGTGGCAAAATACTGCATAGTTTCTTTAAGATTTGGCTTCCTGTTTTGTGCTTGCAGCAGGAACTCTGGCTCTTTTGGGATGTCCTGCACTTAAATATGGTTCCTGAGCAGCATGCTACTAATTGCTTAATGGCAACATAGACCTACTGTGTCCCTGGAGCTGGGATGGTGAGCATGGCTCACAGAGGTGGTGAATGTACCCTGCCATGTTGGACTGGGTGGAACAAACAATCAGGGCCGTGGAGTTGGTCCTAGCCATGCCCACTTGACATTTAAAAAAAAAAGTGCTCCTGGTCAGAAAATGATTACAGTTATGCAATAAAGATGGATTCAGATAAAAAAAAAAAAAAAAGACCTCTGAATGGGCCACAGTGTTCAATAAATGTACATAGGTTAGAGAGAGAGAGAAGAAAAGGAATATAGGCAGTTATAAAAAGAAGGAAATGGTTTAAAAACAAAACAAAGTCTTTAAAGGGATGGTAAAAGTAATATAAAAGAGTACAGACAGTAATAGATTAAAGCAATAAAGAAAAATCAGCCATGTGAAGATGGAATATACACAGAGAGTCTGAATTATTTATATTATTGTGTTTTTTTTTAATTTTTTGACTGCAGAGAGACACTGATTCTGGGGACTGCTAAGCTAAACCAATATAAAGATATCTTGACTTCAAAATTTGGGTCTAAGGATATGTTGCTTAGGAAAAGAGGTTCTACTTTTGTTTCCAAAGAAGATGGGAACTTGTGGATTCCTTCCAGGCTAATGTGATTTGATGGAACAAGACTTCCTGAAAGGTCTCTATGAACCCTAAATATTTTGCCCAACAAACAGCAGGAAACAGTTTGGAGAAAACTACACCCAAATTCCCAAAATAATTGTTTATAAATGTTTGTTTTCATTTATTGGAGGTATGATATGAACATAAATGCTTTGTTGTTATGGATCTTGGTCTATTGATATATATATTTTAAAAATCAACTTCAACTCTGTATAATATATATACATATTCCTACTTTTGTTTAAGGTATTATGTTTATACAGCTCATTTAAGCATGCAATATATAGATAAGAAATATAGTTCTAGTTTTCTAGTTATATGGAGATATATTTCAGTTAGATAGATAATCTTCAACAGTCCAAAGACCCACAGACTATGGCATTTAAAATGTTTTAAGAAATTAGACATTTCTCAACAGTGAGACATGTCTGCTTTTGGCAGCACCAATTCCTTCAGAGAGGTTGATGGACATTGAAGAAATTTGTTATAAAATTTGCCTTCAGTGTGGCAAGGCTAACCATTTGGTCAAAAAACTGCTTTTGCCTGGGCTGATTGATGATATGCTTTATGAACTGGACATGAGGCCCCATAGAAAAATGACTGATGAACTTGCCTAAAGAAAGTGAGACAGTCCTTAAGGGTTCCTGATTCATGAAAGTGAAGAAATTCCACAGGATACAGAAGAAACTGACTAACAAACTGCCAATACAGGTGAAGCAGTCTTTGAAATTTTCTGCTTCATGGAAAAGTCTGCCAGATACTATGGGCCTGTAGGCTGAAGATTGGATGCCACAAAGTACAGAAGCACTTTGGGTAACTGTCTAGGCAATGAGATGTCACTGTCAATTCTAGAGATTTGCAAGTTCCTTACAAAGCAGTTTTTGTTTACTTAGATAATATTACATCCTCCTGGGGTTTTTGTTGGAGTTGAAGACAGATAATTAGTTTTCCTTAGTTATGATAACTCACAAAAATATTCCAACTGTAATTCTTGCTTGATACCTGTTTTGTTATATGTAATTTTACTATGTTAAAGTTGAAACATTCCTTTTTAATTAGACAGAAAAGGAAAGGATATGTGGGGTGTCCTTCTGTATATTTGGTGTTTTTATTAGCTGGTGAAGAAAGCTGTATGTGGGGTGTCCTTCTGTATATGTGGTGTTTTTATTAGCTGATGAATAAAGCTGTTTGGGCCAATGACTTATCAGGGTAAAGCCAGGCAGGAAATCAGAACAGAGAAAGAGAGAGTAGACAGAGTCAAAGAGATGCTATGTAGCTGCCGAAGGAGACAGACACTGAGAATTTTTACAGGTAAGCCACAGCCTGGTAGCAATACACAGATTAATTGAAGTGGGTTAAATCAAGATATAAGACCTAGCTAGAAATATGCCTGAATCATTGGCCAACCAGTGTTGTAATTAATATAGATTCTGTATGATTATTTGGGTCTGAACAGTCAGGAAACAGACAAGTAATCTCTGCCTACAAAGTCAAATAAAATTTAACTTAAAACTGTCCACTAAAAACCCTTGATAAGAAGAGAGTCACCCTGAATCCCAGAGTTTACTTGGCCTATACTGGAAAGCCCTCTGAGGTTATTGAAGTGAACATTTATTTAAGCATCCAAAGGCAAATTAAGCCATGCTGTCAGAAACATTAAGACATATTTCTCTCTTCAAGAATTTATACTTTATGCTTTTCTCACTGAACTCATGAGTTCACCACGACCAAGCCAAGGGTGGAGCCAAAGTAGCACTGAATGTTGACAACAAACAAATGTTCCATTTGAGAGACTTGGAGAATTGATAATGCTGACTTGTGATATCAACACCACTAAAAACAATTTATATATGACTTTCAATATGATTCATACATGATACCTATAATACACACACACATATATGTCACTAAACACATACATGCATAAATGTGTGTTCAGTGATATGGGAGGAAACACATAAATTTACAAGGGTATCACCATTTAATCTATTGTGCAGTGAAATTTTAACCTCCCTCCCCCATGTAAGGTCAGCTGACATTTCTAGACTTCAGCACAGCTTAATTTCCTTTGTATTCAAATGAGAGATTCTCAAGCAACTAGTCGATAGCAGAAATTTAGTAATCAGTGATATTGCAAACACATTGGCTACAAGAGAGACTCCAAACCTGTAGTTGTAAATTTAATTTTAACAGATAATACCAGAGAAAAGGGTAAGAAAGGAGGAAAGATAAAAAGAAGCAGCAGTGTAAATTACATAATTAAAGGTTACAATTGTTTTTAATGCATTAACATATGCTTCCACCAGAGGGCAACATTTGCAAGACATTTAAATAATCCAAGTATTTCCTCATATAAACAAATATAAGCCTGCCTCATTGCTGTGGATAATCCCTTATGCAAATACCAAGGTATCCATGCATACAGTTATTTGAAAAATCATATATAAAATGCCTATCTAATCATACACAGGCAGTAAGTCTCTATAAGAAGAAAGAATTTTCAAATGGAAACATGCTTTTGAACATTGTTTTTGCTACCTTCTTCTTTCCTTATTTTAGTAACCTTAAATTTAAATGTTGAAACACTTAAATACTAGCAGCAACTAAAGAAAGATTTCCTTTCAATGAAAAACAGAAGCTGTGTGATTTTGCAAATAGAATACATGACAGAGATAATTTACTGTAAACCTTTCTTTGTACCCACAAGGAGAGGGGAATTTATTCATGCAAAGTCATTGAGCATCTTATGACAGAAATACAATCTGAACCAACTCCAAGGCAGCTGCTCTCAGCTGCATCCTCCAGGCTGCTGGTGTTCAAAGTGTGATCCAGAGAGAGATGAGTCCTGGACACTGGTGAGCTTGCCTCACTTAGGTTTCCACCTGTCCTCCTGAATTATTTCTCTGTTTTAACTGGATCCCTGACTATGGGAGAGTCACCCCAACTCATTCTGCTCCATCATCCTTATTACCAGGTGCACAGTTTACTGTAATTTGTAGACCTCATTCTTCTCCTCTAGAAAATGGAAATAAAAACCATCTCTGTTCAGAGAATTGTCAGGGATGAATGAGGTCACCTGAGTGTGAACCATTCATAAACTGTAATCTGTTATGCACATGCGTTGTATGAATGAAACCTGTAGGGAAAGCTTCCTCAGAGGGAAAGCAGACGGTGGAAGAGAGGAGATGGTTAATATTAGACAGAGCATTTATTTACAGGGAAAGGAGAGTGTCCATAGACATGAAGGCTTTTAAAACTATCTCTACATTATATTCCTAAGGAGCACCATATATTCACCTAAAGATGAATCTAATGAATTCACTAGGACCCAAGGAGTTCATGATCAGCATTTGGGGTTTTGGACCACATAAAGAAGGCTGAAGGAAATCTGTTGAGTTGGTAAACAGGTTATCGTGGAGCCAGCTCCTCATGTGAGCCGAGTCTGAGGACATCACTCAGTCTCTGGGGACTGAGCAGCACTGCTCATAATTTTCTGTGTTCAGTACCTTCTCTTATTCATGGCTACGCTTTATCTTGCCCTTAATGGGAATCTTCTCCAAGTATCACCAGCTCTTTTTGTACAACCTCCCTGGCCAAAGGGCTGTCTTGTTTTTCTAGGTTTGAATTTCTTTTAACATATTATGACAGACAAGGGAGCCTTGCATCCTGAAATGTTTCCTGTACAACTTTTCACAGAGACTGCCTTTTTAAAAAATCTTGTCTAATTTTATGCATAATTATTTCTAATGACATTCATGTGCATCTGCCATATGACTTGTGAGATCTTTCAAGGGATGTTTCCAGGCATGGTGCAATTCTCAGTTCTCAACAAATATTTTCAGAATGAGTAAATCTATATCAGCTCTTGTTTCAATTCAGACACTCAGAGTATTGCTGGGAAAAGGAGGAAGTACTAGGTAGTATTTCTCAATGCTAATGAATGTAATTATTTATTCTAGAAGCAATATCTTCATGCCAGAGTGCTATTTCTTGGACTATGTATGAATGATGCAGCCATCTTGGGTTTTGGTGGTTTTCACCTCTAGTTGCCTGGGAAGGAACTTGAAAAGAGTGCATGGGGAACCCCTTGTGCATCATCATCCCAGCTTCACAGATATCCAATATTGCTTCCATCTTCACATAAACTTCCACAATGAACATATCATGGATATTCCTCAATAAATGTATTTCAGTGAGTTCAGTCGCTAAATATTTGTATAGCTGTATTTTGAAAGATGACTGTGTAAAACAAGTCCTGAGGGCACGGAATTATGTTTGTGAAGAGACAATTTGATAAGGGATTTTTTTCTTTATACCCAATCTCCTATGGAAGTACATAGCATTCATTGGGTGGCCTTCCAGGAAGACTTTTTTGAAGATGACTTCATAGTTTTTAAAATATATATTTGATATAATATATTCTTATGATGCATATGTATGAAATAATGGAAATATGTTACTGGAATCCTTTCTCAACCATACTGCATAGTTAAATATAACTTTACCAGCATTTGATTTAACAATTGCAAAGGTATTTTAGGTCTTTGTAATGCTTTTATCTCTATCTTTGGGAAATATATTTTCCACACATCATTTGAAATAGTCAAGGTTGTTCTTATGCGATTCTGCATGTAGAGTTATACCTCTAGAATGTAAACCAATAGTCCCTATAGGAAACCCACTCTCCTGTTGGCTCAAATAGCATCCGAGGTTTCACCTTGGGGATGTAGCTCAAGGCCAGTCTGTTTCATAAACACTTGCCTGACCTGCATCTAAGAGGGTTATAACCCATGTGGATGGCATTAATAATTCACATTATCTGGAGGCATCACAATCCCTGACTTCAAACTCTACTACAGAGCTACAGTACTGAAAACAGCCTGGTATTGGCATAGGAACAAACAGGAGGACCAATGGAACCAAAGAAGACCAGGATATCAATCCACACATCTTCAAACACCCGATCTTTGACAAGGAAGCAAAAAATATCAAATGGAAAAAAGAAAGCATATTTAAAAAGTGGTGCTGGCATAACTGGATATCAATATGTTAGAAGAATGAAAATAGACCCATATCAATCACCATGCACAAAACTCAAGTCTAAATGGATCAAAGACCTCAGCATAAAGCCAGACACATTGAACCTTATAGAAGAGAAAATGGGAAGTACACTTGAATGCGTTCTCACAGGGAGCCACTTCCTAAATAGAACCCCAGCAGCACAGACACTGAGAGAAACAATAAATGAGACCTCCTGAAACTGAAAAGCTTCTGTGAAGCAAAGGACATGGTCAACAAGACAAAATGACAGTCTACAGAATGGGAAGAGATCTTCACTAACACAACAGACAGAGGTCTGCTCTCCAAAACATACAAAGAACTCAAGAAATTGGACACCAAAAGAACACATAATCCAATAAAAAAACAAATGGAGCACAGACCTAAACAGAGAACTCTCAACAGAGGAATCTAAAATGGCTGAAAGACACTTAAGGAAATGCTCAACATCCTTAGTCATCAGAGAAATGCAAATCAAAACAACTCTGAGATTCCATCTTACACCTGTAAGAATGGCCAAGATCAAAAACACTGATGACAACTTATGCTGGAGAGGTTGTGGGGTAAAGGAAACACTCCTGCATCGTGGTAGGAATGCAAGCTGGTACAACCCCTTTGGATGTCAGTGTGGCGATTTCTCAGAAAATTAGGAAACAACCTTCCCCAAGACCCAGTAATACCACTTTGGGGTATATATCCAAAGGATGCTCAATCATGCCACAAGGACATGTGCCCAACTATCTTCACAGCAGCTTTGTTTGTCATAGCCAGAACCTGGAAACAACCTAAATGCCCCTCGACTGAAGAATGGATAAGGAAAATGTGGTACATCTACACAGTGAAGTACTACACAACAGAAAAATAAAAGACAGCTTGAATTTTGCAGGTAAATGGATGGAGCTCGAAAAAATAATTTTGAGTAAGGTAACCCAGACACAGAAAGACAATTATCACATTTACTCACTCATAGGTGGTTTTTAAACATAAAGCAAAGAAAACCAGCTCACAAATCACAATCCCAGAGAACTTAGACAACAATGAGGACACTAAGAGAGACTTACATAGATCTAATCTACATGGGAAGTAGAAAAAGACAACATTTCCTGCATAAATTGGGAGCATGGGGACCTTGGGGGAGGGTTGAAGTGGGAGGGGAGAGGTAGGAAGGGGAGCAGAGAAAAATGTAGAGATAATAAATATTAAAAAACCAAAAAATAATTCACATTAATTCAGCACTATTTAATTGTTTTGCTTAATGAAATAAGCTCACTCATATGCAACCAAGATGGAAAGTCAAGTGATCTTCTCTCAAAACAAACAAACAACAGCAAAAATAACTTCCCCCTTGGGAGAAGGTGTTATAAAGGGGAAAAATAATATTTCAATGGAATGTAAGTATTTTGAAAAAATGATAAAGCATTATCAATTACTATTTGCTGACAATTATAAGTATAGGCATAAATTTTACCTTTATGGAGATAATTTAGCAGTGTGCTGTGTATTAGGTCATTTAAAACAGCTTAGGATTCCGAAGAGTTCATAGCAAACTGCCTGTCGTTTACTTAACAGAGTGCTCTAAAACAACAGCTGTCATTTCCCTTCTGTGGATCCTCCTCCTGTCTCCTGCCTGTTCTTTGTCTCCCTCCATTTCTTTCTCTCTACATCCTTTATTGTTCATCTTAGGGGTTGAATCAAACACAAACAATATTATTATGCATCCCATAAACATATGCTTTATATCCGAGGGATGCCAGGAGTTCCCCCTGGACACCACACACCTAAGGAGAAGCTTCTGCAGTGTTGTTTCCCATCTTCGAGGAATACTACTTTTTGTTAGAAATATAAGCAAAATAAATGAGACAGCAGACAAAGTAGGAAAATGGATTTTGAAAAGCATTCATTTTTACATGTGGAAACTGAAGCCTTGGCTTCAATGAAAATTGTAACCCAGATGACCAATGTACATCTCTAAGTGGCTTGGTTCTGGTGGGCTTCAGCAGGCACCATCACACACCTCTGTGGCAGTAGATACTGCAAGCACCCTGCAGTCTTGCAGATGTTCAGAAACCTGTGAAGTCAGAAATTCAGGTACAGCGTTCAACTTTGTAAATGTTGGTATACAAAGCAAAGGCAAAAATAATCAAACCCATTAAATTTCATGCTTGCAGAAAGAAATGCCTTATTTCTGGTACTTGGTTTCCATATCTGTGATATACACCCATGAAGTCTAGCCATAGACACCTTAATGACCTGTTCTGTAGTGAAATTTGATAGAATTTGGAAAAGAGCTTCAAGTTTCTTGGCAGCCATAGTCCAAGCTATAGATGTCAGGAATTGATGTTAAAATTCCACAGACATTGTGTGTGTGTGTGTGTGTGTGTGTGTGTGTGTGTGTGTGTGTGTGTGTGTGTGTATGTGTGTGTGTGTAATTA
>PVIU01020748.1:0-33280 GCA_004026605.1 Ondatra zibethicus | reverse complement strand
CACTCCTTCCTAGGCCGGGAGGGATGGGGGTGGGCCTTGGACTTCCAACAGGGCAGGGCACCATGCCCTCTTTCAAAGAAGAAGGGGGAGGGAGGAGGGGTGGGGAGGTAGTGGGAGGGGACTGGGAGAAGGGGAAGAAAGGTAAAAATTTTATTTCCTTAATTATGTTTTTGAATGGAAAAAATAAAACAAAACAATGTATGGAAAAAAACAAAACAAACAAAAAACAAAAAAAAGAAAAAGAAAAGAATATGAAAAAAAACACACTTAAAAAAAAAGATACCCAGGAAAACAAAAACAATTGGGACAAATGAATAAAACCTTTAAAGAAAGCCAAGAAAAAAAGAAACAGATGAATAGAATGAATAAAACTCTTCAAGACCTTAAAAGAAAAACAAAAAAGAAAACACAATCTGAGAGATCTCTCAAGATGAAAAATCTAGATGGATGAACAGGAACTACAAAGGCAAGCATCACCAACAGATACTAGAGATGGAAGAAAGAATTTCAGACACAGAATATATGATGAGAAGACATAAATATATTGATAAAAAAAGTTAAATCTAACATTTCCTGACATGAAATATCCAGGAAATCTGGGAAACTATGAAAAATACCAAACTGATGAATAAAAGAAATACCATTAAATTCTATAGCTTAAGAATACCTTGGATTTTAGCACTGGTATATAGCACATGTAGTTCTGTTCACTGACACCAGAAAATGTCATTTAAAAATAATGAGGAGGCAACATGCTCTGCATCTAAATGAGGAGAATCGATACCATGTATACCACACTTTTCTTATTTAATGGACTGTGGTGAAACTGACAGTCCTTTTGACCTCTGTAATGGTTTTAGATTCATTGTTTCCTTTTTTGAATGATAACTATCACTGAAGTTGAAGAGTTCTATAGACCTGCACTACAAAATCTGAACTTCTACCATCCTTAACTCATTTGGTCATATATCTGCCCACATTAGTCAAGATTATCAGTTATTCTTTGGAAAAATTGTCAAAACCCCCTTTTTGCTTCCTGTATAATTCATAGAAGAACAAAGAATCTGCAAATATATAGCCATAGAAATGTCTAAAAGTTATACTTGTATGAATATCAATTAATGACCACAACATTTATCTAACTTTATGAAAGAAATTGAATTTTCCTTGAAATCCAGAGGTCCTATTAGTACCATACTTCAATCAAACATTTTTATTCCATCTTGAAGATAACATGTATTTCTACATCTTATGCTGTAAGTTAATTTTATAATCCAAGACTTAATTCAAATTGAATAATATTGTATATATGCTTTTAAATATGGTTTGTTTTACTTTAATAATTTTTTAAGTTTTATCTATGTTCATTCTTACATATAATCTTATATATGTCTCAGATAAGTAGTGTATATGATATCTATTACAATATAGTACTGATTTGACATTATACATGTTTTTTAAGCACACATACACTCATATTTTCCTAAATGTATATTTCACAGTCAAATATTTTTAGGTTCATGCTCTACATATATTTATCATAGATAGAAAAAGTATATCAATAATTTTGTATTCCTAATTTATATTTTGTATTTATGAATGTTTTTCAAATCTAGATATTACAAATTTACTTAACAGTCTTAAAAATTCTGTTTATCAATGGAGTACTACACAGCAGTAAAATATAATGACATCTTGAAATTTTCATGCAAATGGATGGATCTGGAAAAAAAAATATTGAGTGTGGTAACACAGATCCAGAATGGAAAATATAATATGTACTCACTCATAACTAGCTTCTAGACATAAAGCAAAGATAAAAAATCAACCTACTTTCCATAACCCCAGACAACTTTTACAACAAAGAGGACCCTAAGAGAAACATACATTAATCTACATAGGAAGTAGAAAAAGACAAGATCTCCTGAGTAAATTGGGAGCATAGGGGTCACAGCAGGTGGTAGAATGGAGGGGGAGGAAGGGAGGAGTGTGGAAAAACATATTCCTCAATAAAACAATAAAAAATAATTCTGCCAGTTTTATATCCAAACCAAAAAAAAAGAAAGTGCAGGTCTGTATTAATAGCAGTAAATATGAGCTATAGTGACAGTTCTATATAGGTTTTATTATTACTTCCCTGTTTATAAGAAAATTTGAACAACTTTTCATGGTTTCATTGTCATCTGGTTAATTTCTCTTGTGGAGGATCTGATGAAGACTGGTGCTCAGATTGAGTTCTTTTTCTTGTGTATGTCTTCTTTTTTTTCCTTTTAAATACATAATGTGTATTTCAAAACATCTCTGAATAAATTTATATCATACTTCAAAATTCACTGAAATCAATACTACACTCATGACCTTTGAATTGACAATCGTATAGATTATGATTTCTGTTAGAATACTAATGCTCACGTTTTAGGTAATCAGAGGAACTTGAGATTTGATAGATTGTTTATATTTATTATGCTTGCATATTGTTTTCATGTAAAAATTACTTTTCACATATTCATACAAAGTTTTAGAAAACTAATAAATCTTTCTGTAAGATACACTATGACAGCAATTTATTCAGATAATTAATACCCTTGAAAAACATAGGTGAAAAACACAGATATGCATATTCATCTATCTTATTGGCCTGTCCATAAAATGAAATAAAATTAGTAAACTTGGAATCTCATGAAAAAAACTTTTTTTGCAAAAAAAAAAATAGGAAATCATTTGAGGAAAATACTTGATGTTAACCTGTGACTTATATACTCATATAAGATATATATACACACCCTAACTCACATGTACATATACAGATACATAACATGAGTACATAAAAATAGCACACTTAAATAAATATGAATACCATACAAAAATAAAAAACATGTAAATGTACCTCATGATTAATATGTACGACAAACAGCATAGACATGCTTTCTTAGATTGAATAAAGAAAAAACTAACCAACTCTTAGGTAATACTTATAGAAAACATCTTTTTAGAAAATGTAGTTGTATAAAATATTTTATAGAACAATTACAGTTTATAACTTTTAGAAATTTTTGGGTGATAATTTTCATGTACTACTTTAATCTTTCCAGTCAATAAACTTGTCTTTAAAATCAGGATAGGATTGTGTATAGACAGGCGAGCTTCTCATAAAAAGTACATATTTTAAAATTAATATAATAAATATTTTGCATGGAGTTATGCAAAATGGAAAATGAGTCGTTTGTGGGCCACTAGATATAATCTTTCCTTTTGCCAGAGTGTGTTTTTTAATGTGCTGTTTAAAACCCTCACAGTCATAACTGCAGGCAAAATACAATGAGCACAGAATAAAGCAAATTATATATATATATATATATATATATATATATATATATATATATATATATATATATATATATATATATTTAAAAGGCATTTCCCATCAGGGCAGGTTCACACAGAGGTTCTCTGTAGTGGAAACTTCCTGAAATCTATTAGGGTACCCTTATAGAGGACCTCTAGTGATGTAGGTTAAGGGATCTGAACTGGCCATCTTTTTTTAGCCGAGCAAGGCTTCCAGAGCTATGACTAGGCTACATTCAGGTGAGTTGTTGGCCTACCATGTCCATCGCAATCCCTAAACAACCCAGGCTTACAGTTTCTAGGACAGAATGTTGTTCTCTATAAACTGACAGTAGGGTCTCTATTGACAAGGACAACTTCCACACAGTTCAATGAATATAGATTGGTCTAACTGGTGCAGGATTGGAGCCTTCATCCCTATGTTATAGTCTCTGTGACACAAGAAGATACTCTGCAGTCTATGGAAATATAAACCCAGACCCCAATCAAGCCACAAAACCCTTGACCTACAATCTGTTCTGAATGCAAGATGTGCTGGGGCAATGATAGTGTAGAATTTGTGGAAATGGTCAATCAGTATTTGGTTTTACTTGAGATTCATGACAGGAGAGGGAGTCCATGCCCTATTCTGCTTGGATGGGCAGAAACAAGATATTGGAAGGCCCGAAATTTAGAATAGAACCAAACAGGACTAGTCAAAAATTCAATAAAATAATTCTTAATGATATTTTGCTTTAGTCATAGATCAGTGTCTTGTCCAGTCAACATCTGATAGGCTTCTTCCATCATCAGATGGGAGCATGTGCACAGACCCATTGCCAGACATTTTGCTGAGGGAAAGGCTAAATTGGATGTCTCTATCAGGTCCCTTTCCTTAGAAATTGGAGAACCCTGTGAAGAGAGTGAGGGAAGATTTAGGAGTCAAAGGGGATGGAGGGCACAAGTAGAGTATGGCCAACCAAATCAACTAAGCAGTGCTCACAGTGATTCACAAAGGCTGAAGCAACAAATATGGAGCCTGCATGGGTCTGTACCAGGGCATCTGCATTTGTGTTATAGCTGATACCTTGGTGTTTTTGTAAGACTCCTAACAGTTCTAGCAGGTGTATCGCCTGTTCTTTTCCCTGTTCTTGAGACTCCTTTCTGCCGATTGAGTTGCCTTGCCAAACCTTTATAGGAAGGATTGTGACTTGTCTTGTTGTATCTTATTTGTTGTATTTGGCTGTCATCTCTTGGAAGCTTGTTCTTTTTTTGAAGAGTAAACAGACAGGGGAATGTATCTGGGGAAGAGTAGAAGTGGATGACGGGTCTGGGAGGAGTGGAAGGAAGGAAACCTGTGGTTGGGATATGTTATATATGAGAAGAATCTATTTTCAGTTAAGAAATAACTTGTGGAAAAGAAAACATCCAAAACAAGGCAGTAACACTTCTATAAATTTTTAATAATGGCAGTCATCTTTTAAGACTGATGTTGTTGACAAAATATTTGTATTATTTTCCATAGTTCTTTTCATATAGTAAGTAGTCAAAGTGGGCTAATATTTGTAAAAATAAACAACAAAGCAACTCTATAGAAATTTTCTGGATTCAAAGGGCATGGGAGTAGTCACACCCTAGGCATTTTTTTCCTGCTGAAAAAACTGATAGGATATCTCAGACATTACTTTACAGCTAGATGAAACCTCTTGATGTAATTGTGCAGAAGAACATAGAGAATAATGATATAAATGACCTCCAAGCAGGGTTCATACATCTATAATGTCTCCATTTCTTTATCAGGCAGAGCCTGATTCAGAGCCATGGAAATATCTTGAGAGATAAGCATTAAATATTGAAAGGCCTCTGAAATACTTAAACTATAGGAGCAGAAATCATATCTCCTTTCTCTTCTACACTGCTTTTTGTTTTCTACTCTTACCCCCTGTGACCTTAACCAAATAACCTTTTTAAGATATAGTTACTTTCTTTGAAAAATAGATAATTCATTAATACATAGGTATCATGAGCATATTGTCAGAAATAGAGGTGAATATGAACTTATCTTTGCAAAATGCTAGCATTTTTGAATAAAAATAAATTCACAAGGTTTGATAATTTTCTTGACTATAATTTGCTAAGTAACCCTGCTTTCCTTGAAATCACATAAGTAACATATGCCTTTTTCATTCTAATGTTAATTGGTAACATTAGCTCTTAGATCATGAATTATACATCACATAGTGAATATAGCTGTACACATGTCTATATTCACATCTCTCTCTGTGTGTGTATGTGTGTGTGTTTGTGTGCGTGTTGTGAGGTGTGGTATGTATGTGTGCTTGTGTGTGTGTGTTTATTAGAAAGTGGGTTTAAAGTGTTGAAGATGTCCTAGATGAGTTCAAGGATTTTCCAAAAACCTAAAAGGTAAAAACTGGTAAATATGTAAAGGTAGTCTCTACAGGTACATCATAATGAACTTAGTCAAGAAGTTTTGCTAGAGATATTGTGGCTGCCATTGTTTTAGAGTTAGTCTGGAGGGTTAGATTTGTTCTGCAGAAACAAGGTATTGTGGAAGCGATAGACACAAAGGTCTGTCACCAGGACTTGGTCATATACACCTCTAATCGCAGCACTCTAGAGGAAGAAGCAAGCAGATCTCTATGAATTGAAGGCCAACCAGGCCCACATAGTGTGTTCAGTGTTAGTCAAGGCTACATATTGAGACCCTGTCTTAAAATATCAAAACAGTAATAACAAAAATAAGGACAAGAAAAAGACTAATGCAGGTTCAGATGAATAAGTGGGTAAATTGGTATTCAGGAAACAATTTTAGTAGGTAATGTGAACTGTCGAGACAAAGCTCAACTAAATCCTATGGAATAGTTGGGAGTCCTCTACATGTTGTTTTCTTGATGTACACACTATTTGGGCAGAAAACAGTTTGGTTGGACTATTTTGACTATAGTGTTAGATGTCTTCCTTTTTTAGATGTTAAGGTGATTTTCATTACTGTAGGTCTATAATAAAGCGTGATGTCATAGATGCCTCTGTAAGTTCTTTTATTGTACAGGATTATTTTGGCTGTCCTGTTTTTTTATTCCATATGAAGGTGAGTGTTGTTCTTTCAAGGTCTGTGAATAAATGTGTTGGAATTTTGATGGGGATTGCATTGAATCTATAAATTGGTTTTGGTAGAATTGCCATTTTTATTATGTTGATCCTACCTACCCAAGAGCATGGGAGATCTTTGCGTTTTCTGGTATCTTCTTCAAATTCTTTCTTCAATGACTTAAAGTTCTTGCCTAACTGCTCTTTTACTTCTTTGGTTAGTGTTACCCAAAGATATTTTAGGTTATTTGTGGTGATTGTGAAGGGTGAAGCTTTTCTGATTTTTCTCAGTTTATCATTGTTATATAGGAGGGCTACTGATTTTTTTGAATTGCTCTTGTTTCCTGCCACATTACTGAATGGATTTAGCAGCCTGAACTAGCATTGCCCTATAGTTAGATTGATGAATATCTTAAATGTCACCATACACCATAGAACCTTTATCCAGCAAGTCATGGAAACAGATTCAGGGACCCACAGAGGAGCACTGGGATGAGCTTCCAAAGTCCACTTGAAAAGCAGAAGGAGTGACAGTATGAGCAAAAAAGTCAAGACCATGATGGGGACACCCTCTGAAACAGTTTAACTGAGCTAATGGAAGCTCACCAACTCCAGCCAGACAGAAAAGAAACCAACACAGGACCAAAGTAGGCCCTCGAAATGTTGGTGACAGTTGTATATCTAGGGTAGACTGTGAGGCCACTGGCAGAAGCACCAGGATTTATCTCTACAGCTTGTACTGGCTTTTTGGAACCCATTCTCTTTGGATGGATTCTTTTCTCAGCCTATATAAAGTAGGGAGGGCCTTGGAGCTTCCCTAAAGCAACGTACCTTATACTCTCTGAGGAGTAGTGGGGTGAGGTAGCGGGTAGGTAGAGCAGATGGGAGGAGGGAAGGGGGTAGGAACAGGGATTGGTATGTAAAATGAAAAAAGAAAGTTTCTTTTTATAAAAAAAGAAAACAAAAGAAATTACAAAGAAAAAGAAGTTTAGGTGAGTGACTTATGTATACTCATTCCATAGTCTGGTATGCCCTGTAATTCTCAGGCTCATATTTTTTGGGTTGATTTTAATATTCCAATTAGCTTGATAAGTTTATACAGTGAAACAATTTTCTTTTTGTATTAATTTATTTCTTTATTTTTGCATCTCAGCTGCATTTTATACTCCTTCCTATCTTGCCAGAACCTCATCTATTTCTCTTCCTCCATTTCTCTTCAGAAAGTGGTAAGTCTCCCATGGTTATCTATCAACTATGGTAAAACAAATTGCAATGAGACTAGCACTTCCTCTCCAGTTAAGGCTGGATAAGGCAGCCCAGTAGGAGGAAAGATACCTAAAAGCAGGCAACAGAGTCAGAAAAAGGCCTTGCTCTCATTGTTAGGAGTTCTACAAGAAGATCAAGCTACACAATTGCAACATATATTCAGAGAGCCTAGGTCAGTCCCATGCTCCTGAAATAAATCACTTGTCAGTTTGTGCTGTGTAGCTGGTGCTGCACACTTGGTGTTCCCTCATATGTCCACCTAGGTAAAGAACTGTACTTCATCCTCATAATGGAATCAAAGCTGTTTATAAAGTGAAGTTAGTTGGGGCTAGACACAATCAGAGAATACATTGTTTCATATAATATGGAGTAATTAATTGAAGGTCATGGCAAGATCTGAATTCATTCAATAGAATATTTTTGACTGAACAAGTAAACTTATGTGAAGCAAAGGCCTATTGTTTCTAATAAAAATCAACGATAATATAACAAGAGATTTTAGAGGAAAAGTCAGGTCTCTGGTATCTCCAGTAGGCTAGACTGAGGCCCTGTCCTAGTATATCAATTAGGAGATGGATAAAGTATAGAATAGAGAAGGGAGATTAATTCAATGTGGAACAAATCAAGGGACCAGCGTCCCCAAGTCCATCTTCAGGATAGTGACATGACCTATAGGGTTAAGTATAGGAAGAATGATGGAGAGCAGGCAATAAAACAGTACTGACCAAGCTATGTTCTCATGATCCTATCAGTTCCAGTCCTACGACATTTACAAAGACAACATTTTTGCTGAGGAGAATAGGCTAGGTGTCATGAGATAATTAGTGGCATCTAGAGCCCTATCTTACTTCTATGGATAATAGTCCTCTTCTGAGAGGTGGTCATCACTAAGAGGTCCTGTTGTTTTAGGAACCTCAGGTAAATCAATAGAAAAAGTTAAAGACAGTGACCTATCAGTGTGTCTTCTGTGAAATTAAAGAAGACAGACAGATCCAAATTTTAAGTGAAGATTTCAAATTCTGTCTTATTTTACCTCATCTTCTGGGCACAATAAGACATTGAGGCTTTTAAACAACAACAGCTTCTACATGTATATTTTATTATCACAGTTATTTTCAGTAAAATAAAAGACAGGATTTTACCCCGAGTGAAAACTAAAAGATTAAAGAAAGAAGGAGAAAAATGACTGTTCTCTGAAGTATATTAATGAATCAATAAATGAAGAACAATAGAGTCAATCAGCATAAATCAAAGGCTGTGACAGATTTCTGATTATTCCTCTACAGAGGGATGGGGGTGGGCCTTGGACTTCCAACAGGGCAGGGCACCATGCCCTCTTTCAAGGAAGAAGGGGGAGGGAGGAGGGGTGGGGGGGTAGTGGGAGGGGACTGGGAGAAGGGGAAGAAAGGAAAAAAATTTATTTCTTTAATTATGTTCTTGAATGGAAAAAATAAAACAAAACAATGTATGGAAAAAAAATAAATAAAAAAAGAACACTAAAATGGAGATGGAAATTAGAATCATACCCCCAAACTGCCTTTTAATCCAGTATCTTGATTTTTTTCCACCAGTTAAAAACAATGTATTTATAGTCTTTCATGACAGAGCAAATGTTGCACCTAGAAAATGCTATCTCATTCCCATTGGAAGCATTTTAATTAAGCAACATTGATCTTAAAAAGGTATTTTTATTAAAAAGCAAATTTTAAAGTTCATAGAAACCAAATTCAAAAATGTATGCTTGTGTTTATTATAAGAAGCATTGCTAAAGTATACTTCTTTGCTTCTATTATTATTCTGAGTATGAACAGAATTAGATAAATGCCATTTGCCAGTACATAGATTATCTATATCCTGTTTTTCAAAGTTAAACTTTCTAATAATTTCTTTCACATTTCCCTGATTCTTGCATGTCACTTAAAGTTTTTTTCTATTACTTTGTCATGCTTACAGAAAACTTATTGGAGGAATATAAATTTGAAGTAGTGGCCCAAATCATGGAACACGTACTTCAAAGCTGCTTTTTTAAAAAACAATTGAGTTTTCATTTGGACTCACAACAAGGCAAAAAGCAGAATCTTGTTATCTTTGCCTTTACAATGTTTCTTTCTACATTCCTTTGGCTAAATGCACACAAATATAGAATCATCATTAACCATTTATCTTCAGTCATCTTGAATTCTGGAACCCTACAGAACCTTGTCATATAGACTGTTTCCCACATAAGAACAGCTATCCATGTAGTGATATGACACTATGGAGCAGAAGTGATAGTCTCCTCTTCCCTCAAATAGTATTACTTTTTCTGGCCACTTTTTTATGATCAAATTGACCACAGCTATGCTTAATTAAGCATATCTTTGCCTTTTCCCAAATTCTGCCTCTTTGTAATCATGTAACTCACATCTGTGCCTCAAAGACAGATGTGAAGTCAGTGAACCTCTGTATCTCTTTCTCTTTGTGGCTGCTCTGCATAAATCTCTTTTCCCTGTTTTCACCATTACTTGTTTGTTTTTAATTAGAACATGCTGCCAGAGCCAGACATCTACAATAAAAGCTGATTAAAATCAGAGGAAAATGAACTTTTTAAAGACATATTTTGTTATCATCTGATGAAACAAGCATAAAATTGAAATATTAATTTCTTAATCTGTATTCCAGATTGAACAGTATATGTTGCAGAATAGCTCCATCTGCTGAAAGTATGTAGTGTTCTGAATTAATCTTGATTTAAACATTTATTTGCTGATTTCAAGTGACTTGTATAAAAAATAAATTGGAGTGGAAAATATTTGATGTGTGTTTAATTATTAATAAGTCCTGGATTATGTTTTTAAACTGGAGTCTTTGTCTTCTTATGATATGCTTTCCTTATGTATTATGGGGAGAAATGCTATTGCTCTTGAAGTTAAAAATGAAATATAATCAGTGTCTGCAACCCACAAAACATTGGAATAGATATGTCAGCATATATGCAGTGTGGGATATTTAAAGATAATGAAAATCTGTTTAGGAAGTCAGCAATACAGAATCTCAACTGAGTAATATAAGCAAGTGACAATTACAATGCTGGTGTTTCATTGATTTTAATTCTTTATCATGCCTTTCAAAGCATAAATAAATATAAGATCAACATATCATAATTCAGATGGTTAGGTTAAATCTGGTATGGTGCAGTTCTGAAAAGCTATGACTAGCAAAAGCCAATAAGAAAAAAAGACTAAAATGGGTTAAGAGCAATTTGGCTAAAAGGTAGAAGATGGCCTCAATCCAAAATATTTCCATAGAATTTGGCTGAAGTTTTATATAAGGAAGGGAAAGCAGTTCCCAAACCTGTTAACTGTTTCATTCCTCATCGTCAAGAGATGTAGACATGATTCCAGCCACATTTGAACCGAGTAAGTTACTTTACATATCTCAAGTACTATTTGGCACTGTCTTGTGAGAAAATTGACTCATCTGCGATATGTGCTTCACAGCCGCATGTTTGTTCAGAATAACATTTCACCACTCATGGCAGTGAGCAGGTGTCTAATTGTGATCTGGTTTGGAATTCACCCTCTCATAGCAGAATTGGAAAAGGAAGAAAAGTGAATATTTTTCTTCAGAATGATTTTTGCCACCTTCAGAAGTTGACACCTTAGTACTTTCTCACAGCCTCCTCATTCTCCTTTAGATAAATGATTACTCTCCCTACTTAGATGCTGCTTTTTCCCCTTCCTGCACTGTGTCTGTGCCTGTACACAAAAGGCTTTTCATGAGCGGATTTGATTGGTAAAAGCTAAGTTTTTAAACAGCAGTCTTCCAGATTGGTGCGATGTCTATAAAAGGGTAATTCTTAACATTCCAAGGAAACATTTTAAAAGGAAACTTTAGAAATCCAGAAGAGACTGCAGAGTAAGCTGGAGCAGAAGGGTTATCATCTCTTTTTTAATGACACAAGTGTAGCCTTGACTTAAGCGAAGGGGCCAGTTTGCAGAGTACAATCACACTCTTCATTCTAATATGCTTCTTTGCCATTAACCCAGGAGACCACAGGCTTTACACTCATGTCTAACTTCATATGGCAAAAATACAGACAAAAGGCACAGACTTTCACAGTGTGAACATGATTCCTTGTGTGCTCTGTGGTTAATTATAGCATGAATGATCAAATTTTAACCCTGTAGAGATCTAAATATTTTTATTCCCTACTGAAATACCATGTGAATATTCAGAATTTATGAAATTAGCTTATCAAATCAGTAGTTCTATGAACTCTATAGACTTCAAAATGGTTTGTTTTTTATTATGAAAGGATAGTGTTTCCCCACACTATGAATTTTTAGCACATACACAATTTTCTGATAGTAAAATGAGTACAGATTTAATTGTTATATTTTTCTTCCCAACAAAGCATATGAATCTTATCATATAACTGTGATGCATTAAAGTATCTTTATGTTCTCATTGTGAGGAAATAATTATCCTTGGTTCAAATAACAAGCAATTTCTTACCTGCTTCATTATTTATGAGGTCTTAGTGCTGTTGCTGTGATGATGTGATGGGATTTCCGAGTTGAGAATGGAATGGTTCTTTGTTTGTTTGCTTGATGTAGACATATTGAACTCTTCATGATAGTTTTCATGAAAAAAGTATCAATAGCATTATCACTAGGATGAGAATCTGTGAAAGTAAATAACTACAAATCAGGGTGAAACAAGAGTATTTCTTATAAACATACCAGCAAGGCTGTGGAAACAAACATGTTTTCTATAGTTACAATAAAAATAGATGAAGAAATTTACAGTTTACAAACATAAACATCTCCTGAATTAATATCTGATTAACAGAAGATGGGATTTACTTGATTACAGTTATGGCAACTTGAAAAAAAATTTATCAAAAATTTAAATACACAAATTTATTGTTACTATTTCAGGGATAAAAGTTTATTTTTCATTTAATTAAGTTAGAAATGTCTACAAGTTCATAAATCAAAATATTCTTTAAGACACTCATGATTTGGTGTTTCTATTAATATTTTCTGTCAATTGTCTGAGGTTTATTGATTTAAGATGCTTCATTGCCTGCCATTATTTTGTTAGAAACACAACTTAATGAAATTTGCCTTCTGTATTTACTAAATGTTAATACAGAGCAATGTAGCAAACTAAAAAATACCTTATGTTTTATTATACCAAAATGTTATATAAATTTCCACATAATGTTGCTTACCTGTGATATACACCCACAAATAATTTTGGCACAAGAAAATATACAAACAAGCCTAATTGGGTACTGAAAGTATATTGGTATCCTGAATCACTAGTGGAAATGATAGATTTGAAGTTACACGGATTAGTGACTACTATTGTCATGAAATAAACCCCCATCCATAGATAGATGATGAATAGATAAGACTCCCTTCAACAACATATAGAAATATTTTCTTACTTCTCACCCAAGCCAGATAATTCAATACTTTATTCTTCATTAGTCTCAACAATGGTGATGGCATTATTTCTTTGTATAAATAACACTCCATTAATAAGACAAATGATAAATTCCTCATGTGAACATCCTCTAACTGCAATAATGCTTAATTAATATAATCAACTCTAACACTAAATGCCTTTTTCCCAAACACCCTTTTAACATGATGATTAGGAATAAATTTTATTCCTTGTGCATTTTATATGAAAAAGAAATAATTGTCATAGCAGTAAGAGTAATAAACTTTATAGAGAAAAAATTAAATCTCAACATGATTATTGTCAGTAGTGACATTTATTTAGGATTGGTTTCAGAGAATGGACATCTGTTTTGTTTTCAAATATTTAAAAATATATCTTACTGAACTTGTGTACCTTGCAAACAATTAATTATATAAATATTAAATTTGTATCAAATAAATGTGTTGATAAAATATTTGAGACACATTGTGATTTTAATTTAAATATCAAAACATATAACAAATCAAGTCTAGGAAACTTGGCTCATGAGTAAAGTATTTATTAATTAAGTATGAGGAGCAGAGTTCAGATCAACCTGAACTCATGTAAAAAGTTGGGTGAGGAAGCTCACACCTAAATATCCAATCCTAGAGACGTGTCAACAGGAGGATCACAGGCATTTACTAGATAGACAGTCTAGTGAAATAAGGGATCTCCAAGTTCAGAAATATCCTATCTTAAAAAATAAGATGGAAAACATGTAAAGAAGACACCTGATATTCAACACTGCCTTTGTCATGCCCATGCATGTCAGTAAAAATATATGCACACACATACATGCATACATGCACCATAAACACACATACATTCTAACAATATAGACTTTGAAAAATACCATCCTTCCCTGAAACATCATAAATTTGTTGAAAACATTCAAGTGACAAGTTAATGCTTCCAATGTTAGTTTAAATATTTGTTTAGGAGGCTGGAACAAGGTCTCAATGGTTAAGAATACTGACCTTTCAGAGGATGATGGTTTGTTTCCCAGCACCTCCATAGTGGGTCACAATCATCCATATAGTTACAAAGAATGTGACACCTTTTTCTAGCCTCTGCAATCACCAGACATTCACACAGTATGTATACTTACATAAAAACAAAACACTCATATACATAAAATGAAAAGAAATTACATTATTAATCATTTCAATAAAACTTTAAAAATCTCAGAAAATTAATGGTTATTATGTCTTCATGTGTGTTCGTGCCATGATATAACTAAAATGTTTTAGAATAAATAATTAGCCATACATTCTGGTTAGGAATAAATGGACAGAAAGATGAACTACTTGAATTTGTAGCATCGTATCATTCTTTTTATCTACCTTATTTGAAAGGTGGAAATTATGATAATTGCATTGTAATTCTTACTAGAATTATTCCAAAAAAAGCTAAAGTCTCAAGCTGGATTTTGCAGAACATACATATAATTCCAGGACTCATGATTTAGAGGTCATAAAATCTCAAGTTGTAGGACATCCCTCATGACAATATCATACTGTGTCAGTAGATCCATAAAAAATTAATATTGTCATAAATTATATAATAAATTGCAGAAGTGATCAAATTTTAAATTATCTTATTGATAACAGTTAACCAACTTTTGGATTAATTTTTGTTTATATAGTAAAATTTTATTTTTAATAACTTACTTTTAGCCTTTGAGATTAGAATTTGATTATATCATTTCCCCTTTTCTTTTCTCACTCCAAATTCTCCCATATACCTCCTTTGCTCTCTTTCAAATTCATGCACTCATTTTAATTTTTGTTACTAATACACACACACAAAAACACACATGTATGAACACACACACATAAACACACACACACACAAAAACACACATGTACAAACACACATACATATAAACACACACACACACACACACACACACACACACACACATATATATATATATATATATATGTACATAGACAATTTTCGCTTCAACATTATTCATTCCATGATATCCAAGGATCCTAGCATCTAATTAACTAAATGACAAATATAAAAAAACTTATTTACAAACTGATCCTTTAAAAGAGACAGTGTAATATATGAATCAGAAAAACTGGATAAGCTGATAGATTAGATGTTATTCTACAAACTAGGATGATCCTACTATTGTTAATGTCATTTGTATTGGCATTATATTGGGGACCTAGCTAATAGTGGGCCTGACCAAGAGGCTTTCTAAATTATGGCATAAAATTTATGATGGTCTTTCCATCTGGACAAGATCTGAGTCTTGAAACAGAATTTAAATAAATATAGTGGGGATAGTTGACTGGTAGTTACGATACGAAAAGAATATTGAAGGTAAACTCTAGATAGGCCAGTTCAATGTTCTAAAAGCAGACAGTAAAAAACAATAGATGGTTGTCTTAAAATTTTCAGCCTGTTTTTTTTTTATTTTTTCTGAAGAAGTCCAGCTCAGTGTTCTAAAGGCAGATTACAGAAAACATTAGGTGGTGGTGGTCAAATTCTCAGCCTCCTCTTTTTCTGTAGAATGTATTGTTGCTTCCTTGCATGTTCTAATTAAACTCTTAACTTCTTATTTTAGTATGTCTACCTGTCTGAATTCTTCACATCAGGGAGCACAGGAATTGAGACTGTGCTGGGTTGAGACTGAAAGAAAGTGGATTTCTCTGTTAACATTGGCATAATTATATTTTCAGGGCATCTAGGCTTCTTCTATAACAGTGGAAATTTCATTATCTGAAGATAAACTTTCTACAAATATTAGAATGAAAAGTAAAGTATAAAAAATGCTTAGGGTGTAGAATTAATAGCAAACATTTTCCTGAAAAGAGAGCCTACTGCAGCATTTATAGTGGAATCCGTAACATAAATTTGTAGAAATATATGCCTTAAAAGGAGACTGATACATTAAAATAAGGTCACGATCACCTTCACAACTTCGCAGGGTAGACAAACCTAGCCAGCAGGTTGTTGGAAATTTAACTACATCATCTATTTTTCTTTCTTTCTTTTCTTTTATAATTATTATTCATTCATAGATGTGTTATATTCCGTGCTCATTATCTGTTTGCTTTCCTGTTAAGAAGTTGCCATATTTCTTCTTAAAGTGCACAAGCTGTGGAAGGTTCAAAATTGATGTATTTTCTTTTTTACTTACTTGTGTATAGTTTCAGTACCGTACATAGTTAGTTACCCATGAGACTTTTATGAATAAAAGATGCCAAAGGAACAATGTGTTTGCATAATTTAAATTCTGTGCAGTGATTCAAAATAAAACATATGACATTAAGAAAATTGATAACCAGTTTAAACTATTATAAATAACTGTGCATCATTATCTTTTATTTTGAAAATGATTCCTTGATTTTGGGCATATGGAACAAAATTGAATAATTTGCTTTGGGAAAACCTCCCAATAGGTTATGAATATAATAATACATGTAGCCTCAGGTTTGCTTCGGGGGTAAAATCTACAAGATTTGCTGTTTTATATTTATTTCATTTTTTCCGTCTTTTGGTATCACTTACTATTGTTGGTGTATCTTAACCCAGCTTATCTATTTCACAGGAGGGGGCTACAATATCATTGTGATTAGGCATGGATAATAATTTATTATTAAATGGTGAACAAAATTGGTCTTATCCTAAGGGAAATGAACCTATTCATTTAGGATACTGACAGTGTAATTAGAAGCATCAATATTAAATGCAGGAAGTATTGGTAACAGATGCAAGCTGTTTTAACTCTTACTCCTGTCAGTTTTAGATGTCTACTAATAATGCTAAATTGAAAGTTATCTTAAAAGAAATTCTAAACAGCTCCAGTCAAAATTATTTGCTTCCTGTTTCAGGTTTTCCTAGAGTTTCAACTCATGTAGTACTACTTCTTTGTCTGGGATCTTCAACAAATGCCACAGTCTCCGAAATACTGTTGCTGAATGAAGAAACATAATCTAATGGTTTATAAAGTGAGAGAATACATACACAGTTTTATAAACACAATTTAAAAATTAGAGCAATAATAGAAGCAATAGGTGTAGTATTTTAAAGAAAGAAATATATTTTTAGAATGCTGTTTTTCTTTTTTCCTCTTTTCAATGTAAAACTTTTAAATTCTGCAAAGAAGCTTTTTGCACAGACTGAGAAAATTTATAAATATAACAGCATTCATCTCAAATGAAACATATATGTCTGTGATATGTATATTTACAAAAAAATTAGTTCCTTGTTATCAAAGGTAGTAATGCAACTCCACAAATAAAACTGTCATTACAAAGATAAATAAACCTAAGAAAATCTGGTTAGAAAGACCACTAGAATAAAGGCATAAATGAAAGAATAAAGAAAATGCATAAAATAAAAGTTGACATCACTTATTTTCTAGTCTCTTCTTTAAGTTTCTTCTCTTGTACTCTTACTTTAAAATGCTTTTGACCAATATTTCACACAAGCCATGTAATTCTAGTCTAGGTCAAAATGAAAGAAAAACACAATAGTGCACTCTCCAGTTGCATCAGTTCATATACGTTAATCATTCTTGTTGCAGCTAATATAATAATAAATACCCTGTAAATTAGTTTTGCTTTATTTTTTACAAAGAAAAATGAATGTAAGAAATAAATATATGTAAGTCTAAAATTTTGAGAAAGCACTTCTAATGACCATTATTTTTAACATTTTAAATAAGTTCTTTGACAATCATACATGTATACAGATTTTTTGATGATATCTACTTTCCAATTTTATCACTCCAAATCCTTTTTAACATATTTCCCTCCTGAATTTATAACATCTTCGCTTTTCAAAATATTTTAATAATATAGATTTCTTAATATGGCTTCCTTTAGAGATTAGTGAAATTCTTTGCAACTACATAGTATTTTAGACTTTACTTATTATTAAATTTTTTGATGTAGGCTGTCTGTGGGATTCCCAGCTGCCCAGACACAAAATAAGCAATCAGATCCTGTATTGGTTAAAACACTGCTTGGCCTATTAGCTTATGCATATTTCTAGCTAGTCTTACATCTTAAATTAATCTTTTTCTATTAATATATGCATTGCCATGTGGTGGTGGCCTATCTGTAAGTTTCCATTCAGTATCTGACGCCTGTCTCCTGTGGCAGATACATGGCTTATCTTTGACTCTGCCTATTCTCTCCTTCTCTATCTGCTTGGAATTCGTGCCTTGCCCTGTTTGGCACTACAATAGGCACAAAGCAGATTCTTTATTAACCAATGGTATTCACAGCATACAAAGGGGAATCCCACATCACCTTCCCTTTTCTGTCTAAATAAAGAATTATGTTTTAATTTAACAAAGTGATATTACATACAACAAAACAGGTATCAAGCAAGAATTATCATTACAATATTTATAGCTATCTTATCTTTTATCATAACTAAGAAAAGCTATAACTATATTTATTTATCAACTCCCTTCAGGACACCAGAAGGATATAATATTACATAAGTAAACAAGAAGTGCATTGTAAACAACTACCAAAACTCTAGAATTCACAGAAATTTTGCTGCCTAGACAACCACCCAAAGTTCTTTTCTTTTATTTTTCCATTCAAAAATTTACACTTGCTCTCCTTCTCTCATTCCCTCCCCCTCCCCCACTAACCCGCCTCCATCCCCCTCCATCCTTAAGAGAGGGCAGGGTACCTTGCCTTGTGGGAAATCCAAGGCCCTCCCGCCTCTATCCCAGCCTGAAAAGGTGTGCATCCAAATAGACTAGGGTCTCAAAACGCCAGTACATGCAGAAGAGACAGGTCCCAGTGCCATTATCGATGGCTTCTCAGTCTGCCCCCATTGGCAGCCACACTCAGAGAGTACAGTTTGATCACATGTTCGTTCAGCCCTGGTCTAGCAGGATTTGGTGAGCTCCCATTAGATCAGGCACACTATCTCATTGGGTGAACCAACCCTTCATGATTCTTACTTCTTTGCTCATCTTCTCCCACCTTCTCCTCTTCAACTGGACCTTGGGAGCTCAGTCCATTGCTCTGATGTGGATGTGGGTCTCTGTCTTGTATGTTCTTTTCATATTCTTTTATTTTATTTTTTATTAAAAAAAATTTACATTTCCTCTCCTCCCAGTCCCCTCCTGCTCCCCCCACCTATCTTTCCTCCCCCTGCTTCCTTAAAAGAAAGAATAGTACCCTGCCCTGTGTGAAGTCAAAGACCCTAACCCCTCCATCCAGCCTAGGAAGGTGGGCATCCAAATAGACTAGGTTCCCAAAAAGATAATAAATGCAGAAGAGATAGGTCCTAGTAACATTGTTGATGGCTTCTCAGTCTGCCCCCATTGGCAGCCACATTCAGAGATTCCTGTTTGATCATATGCTCATTTAGTCCCAGTCCAGCTGGATTTAGTGACCTCCCATTAGTTCAGGTACACTGTCTCAGTGGGTGGACCAGCCCCTCACAGTCCTAACTTCCTTTCTCATCTTCTCCCATCTTCTGCTCTTCGACTGGACCTTGGGAGCTCAGTCCATTGCTCTGATGTGAATGTGGGTCTTTGTCTCTATCTCCATTTCTATGGTGATGATCAAGATATTCATCAATGTGACTATGGGATAATGCTAGTTCAGGTACCCACTCCTCTGCTGCCCAAGTACCTAGCGGGGGACATCCCCATGAATACCTGAGATCCCCTCTAGAGTCAAGTATCTTGCCAATCCTAAAATGACTCCCTTAATGTAGATATCTTGATCCCTTCTCCAATATCCACCTTTCCTCCATCTGCACCTTCCCACTCCCCCAAGCTTTCCCCAGTCCTTCCCTTCTCCTTCCCCCCTCCCTTTCCCCATCACCCTCTACCCCCACCTCTATCCCCGCCCCCGTGCTTCCAACTTTTGCCTGGCGATTTTGTTTGCAAAAGACACAGTCATTAAGACAAAAAGGCTATCCTACTGAATGGGACAAGACCTGTCTTGTATGTTGAACCAGCCTTGCATCTCTGGAACAAAACCTACTTGATCATAATGAATGAATTTTTTGATGTGTTCTTGGATTTGGTTTGCCAGTATTTTATTGAGAATTTTTGCATCGATGTTCATGAGAGAGATTAGTCTGTAATTCTCTTTCTTGGGTACATCTTTGTGTGGTTTTGGTATCAGGGTAACTGTAGCTTCATATAAACAGTTTGGCAATGACTCTTCTGTTTCTATTATGTGAAACACATTTAGGAGTATAGATATTACCTCTTCTTGAAAGTTCTGGTAGAATTCTGCATTAAAACCATCTGGTCCTGGGCTTTTTTTGGTTGGGAGGTTTTTGATGACAGCTTCTATTTCCTCAAAACTTATAGATCTATTAAATTGTTCACCTGGTCTAGATTTAATTTCCGTATATGGTATTTATCTAAAAAACTGTCCATTTCTTTTACATGTTCCAATTTTGTGGCATACAGGCTTTTGTAGTAAGACCTAATAATTCTCTGAATTTCCTCAGTGTCTGTTGTTATGTCCCCCTTTTCATTTCTGATCTTGTTAATTTGAGTGTGCTCTCTCCGCCTTTTGCTTAGTTTGGATAGGGGTTTGTTGATCTGGTTGAGTTCTGAAGGAACCAACTATTTGTTTCATTGAAACTTTGGATTGTTTTCTGTGTCTTTATTTTATTGATTTCAACCCTCAGTTTGATTATCTACAGTATTCTACTCCTCCTGGATGAGTCTGCTTCTTTTTTTTCTAGAGCTTTCAGGTGTGCGGTTAAGTCACTAATGTGTGCTTTCTCCATTTTCCTTATGTGGGCACTAAGTGCTATGAACTTTCCTCTTAGCACTGCTTTCATAGTGTCCCATAGGTTGGGGTATGTTGTGTCTTTATTTTGGTTGAATTCAAGGAAGACTTTATTTTCTTTCTTTATTTCGTCCTTGACCCAGGAGTAGTTCAGTAGTTGACTGTTCAGTTTCCATGAATTTGTAGGCTTTCTTTGGGTGGAATTGTTGTTAAATTCTAACTTTACTCCATAGTGATCTGATAAGACACAGGTGGTTACTCCAATTTTTTTTTTTGTATCTGTGGATGTTTGCTTTGTTACTGAGTATGTGATCAATTTTCAAGAAGGTTCCATGAGATGCTGAGAAGAAGGTATATTCTTTCCTGTTTGGGTGGAATGTTCTATAGATGTCTATTATGTCCATTTGATTCATTATGTCTGTTAGTTCTCATATTTCTCTGTTAAGTTTCTGTCTGGTTGACCTGTCCATTGGTGAGAGAGGAGTGTTGAAATCTCCTACTATTAGTGTATGGGGTTTGATGTATGCTTTGAGTTCTAGTAATGTTTCTTTTACATATGTGGGTGATTTTATATTGCGGGATATATACTCAGGATTGAGACTTCATCCTGATGAATTATTCCTGTTAACAGTATAATGTGTCCATCTCTATCTCTTCTGATTGATTTTAGTTTGAAGTTGATTTTGTTAGATATTAGTATAGCCACACCCGCTTGTTTCTTAGGGCCATTTTATTGAAAAACCTTTTCCGAACCTTTTACTCTAAGATAATGTCTGTCTTTGTGGTTGAGGTGTGTTTCTTGTAAGCAGCAGAATGGTGGATCCTGTTTTTGTATCCATTCTCTTTACCTGTGCCTTTTTATAGGTGAATTGAGTCCATTGATATTAAGTGATATTAATGATCAGTAGTTGTTAACTCTAGTTATTTTTTTGTTGTTGTTGGTAGAGTTTCTGTGTTTCCCTTCTGTGAGTTGTGCCAGTGGAGGGCTGTTAGATGTCTGTGTTATTATAGGTGTTTTTTTGCTTCCTTTTGTTGTGGTTTTCCTTCTAGTACTTTCTGTATGGCTGGGTTTGTAGTTATGTATTGCTTAAATTTGTTTTTATCCTGGAATATCTTGTTTTCTCCATCGATGTTGAAAGAAAGCTTTGCTGGGTATAGTAGTCTGGGCTTGCATCCATGGTTTCTTATTGTCCGCAGCACATCTATCCAAGACCTTCTGGCTTACATGGTTTCCATAGAGAAGTCAGGTGTAATTCTGATAGGTTTACCTTTATATGTTACTTGATATTTTTCCTTTGTAGGTCTTAATATTCTTTCTTTATTGTGCATGTTTTGTGTTTTGATTATTATATTGTAAGGGGGATATATATTTTTTTGGATCCAGTCTATTTAGTGTTCTGTATGCTTCATGTATATCCTTCTTTAGGTTGGGAAAGTTTTCTTCCATAATTATGTTGAATATATTTTTGGGGCCTTTGAGCTGGAATTCTTCTACTTCTTCTACCCCTATTATTCTTAGGTTTGGCCTTTTCATGGTGTCCCAGATTTCTTGGATGTTTTGTACTAAGAATTTGTTGGATTTGTTGCTTTCTTTGATCAATGAGTTTATTTTCTCTATCGTATCTTCAGCATCTGAGATTCTTTCTTCTATCTCTTGTATTCTGGTTTTTTATACTTGTCTCTGTAGTTCCTGTTAATTTACCCAGATTTTCCATATCCAGCCATCCCTCTGTTTGTGTTTTCTTCACTGTCTCCATTTCAGTTTTCAAGTCTTGAACTGTTTCCATTACCTGTTTGATTGCTTTTTCTTGGTTTTCTAGGGTAACTTTGAGGGATTTATTCATTTCTTCTAACTTTATGTTAGTCTTCTCATCCATTTCTTTAAAGGAGTTTTTCACATCCTCTTTAATGGTCTGTATCACTTTCATAATGTTACGTTTAAAGTCGATTTCTTCTACTTCTTCTGGATTGAGCTGTTCAAGTCTTCTTGTTGCATATTTGCTGGATTCTGGTGTTATCATGTTGCTTTTCAGGTTGTTGGAGGAATTCTTGCATTGGCGCCTGTCCATTACTTCCTTCGAATGTGGTCAGGAGAGTCTTGGTGGCTTGGTCCGATTTTTGCTGTTGCTAACTGTGTACTTGGGGATTTTTCTTGTTCTGCCCTCTCTTAGGTCCCCTCAGCACTGGATTTGGCTCTCAGATCCCCTCCTCCCTGATGTAGGCTGTGGTGGTGGATTTAAGCACCCCCTCCAGATCAATCTATGGGTATTGGATCAGGGCCACTTGCTGGCCAAGGACCTCGCAGACAAATGGGTGGGCTTGCTGGAATGGGAAAAGTAGAGGAAGCCAGTAGCCGGGGAGAAGCCCCACTGACTGGCCAGAAAGTTTATGGTGTTGAGGGTGCCTGTACTCTGTTCTGTAGGTGTCTGGCCAGCTGGGCAGGTACACAATTACCCATCTGGATGGATCCCCTTGCTGGCCTGTTACCTCACAGACAAAGGGGCGGGCTTGCTAGGTGTGGCTCGTTGCCCCTACCACTTTGTCCCCAGACCCTCAGCCCCGAAGCAGGCTTAGTTGGGGGATCCTATGACCCCTCAGGTGGAAAGGGGTACTTGGGAGTAAGCTGGGAAGGGATAAGTAGAGGAATCCAGTACCCGGGGAGGAGCCCCCCTGAATGGCCAGAAAGTTTAAGTGGTTGAAGGTGCCTATACTCTCCCCAAAGTTCTTTGGTAACATTAGTACACCCATCTTCAATCTGCAGGCCCATATTATCTGGCAGACTGTTCCATGAAAGAAGAAATTTCAAAGACATTTCATCCTATATTGGCAGTTTGTCAGCCATTTTTTTTCTGTGTTCTGCAGAATTTCTGGTAGACTCTTACATGAAGCAGGTACCCCAAAGAAACATCTCACCTCTAGGCAAGTTCAGCAGGCATTTTTCTGTGGGTCCTCAATGTCCATTTCATAGAGCATAACATCAAGAAATACAGGAAGGAGCAGTCTCTTGCCCAAATTACTAGCAAACTCCATAAGAAGCCTTTTCGATGCCTATCATACTCTTGAGGTAGAGTGATGCTGCCAAGAGCAGATGTGTCTCATTGTCATTAAAAATTCCTAAGTTCATAGAACATTTTAAATGCCAAATTCTATTAGTCTTTGAAAGGTTTAAAAATATCTATCTTTCTAAATAATATCACTATATATCTTGAAAACCTAACTAACATAAATACAAGCTTGACTATTATAGATGATTATCTATTAACTTGTATTTCTTAATTATGCAATTATACCTTACATTATTTAATGAGCTACCTTAATCAAGAACAGAAAATTTATGAGTGTAAAACTAAAATTATATGTATATAGTCATTTCAATTGTGTGATGATTATTCAAATATCCAAATTACATGCTTATAAACATATGTATGTATTGCTACATTTAAAAATATGAAGTTACAAGGCACCTCTCAGTGTGGCAGGTAGGCCTGAGACACATCTGGCAGCAGCAGCCAGACCTGAGATACCTTTGGAAATGAAAAACAGGCCTGAGACAGCACCAAGGGTGGCAGTCAGGCACAAGACACCTTTTGGAGTAGCAGGCAGGCCTGAGACCTCTAGAAGTGCTAAGTGATCTCCAGGAACATCAAAAGACTTCCAGGAACACAGAGTGACCTCAGAGAGGATAGAGCAACACCCAGGAGTGCAAAGCAACCAGAAACATGGCCTCAAATCCACCACAATGAACAATCATCTGAATCTTGAACCTGCTGGCAACTGGGAGAGTGATCACCAGAGACACAGACCCAACTACACCAATTGGAGTCAAAGATCAGTTGACAACAGGGTGAAAATACACTCAACAACACAAAGACCAACATGGCACCACCAAAACCTAGAGACACTATAACAGCAAGACTTGAACACCCCAACACAGATGAACCAAAATAAAATGAACCAAAAAATAACTTTTTGAAAATGAGTGAGGCCCTTAAAGAGGGAAAGAAAAATTTCCTCAGATAAGTATAGGAAAAGACAAAACAATAAATTGAATGAAATATACATATTCTTTTAAGAAAACAAAGAAAAGCAACCAAATAGGTGAAAGAAATGATTCAAGATTTGAAAACCAAGTAGAGACAGTAAAGGAAACACAAACCAAGGGAATTATGGAAATGCAAAATATGGGTTAATGATGAAGAACAAGTAATGCAAGCATAAAGAGCAGAACACGGGAAATGGAAGAGAGAATCTCAGGTGATGGAGATATGATAGAAGAAATAGATTCATTGGTCAAAGAAAATATTAAACAAAAGTAGAACACAAAATGTCCAGAAAGTATGGGACACCATGGAAAAAACAAACCTAAGAATAATAGAGATAGAATAAAAAGAAGAATTCCAACTCAAAGGCACATAAAATAAGTTCAGCAAAATCATAGAAGAAAAATTTTCCTTCCTAAAGAAGGCCATGCCTATGAAAATATAAGAAGTTTATTGAATACCAAATATACTGGACCAAATAAACATCCTCACACCATATAGTAATCAAAACACTAAACATAGAGAATAAAGAAAGAATATTAAGAACTGTAAGGGAAAAGGGCCAAGTAAAATATAAAGGCAGACCTATCAGAATTACATCTAACTTTTCAATGGAAACAATGAAAGCCAGCAGGTCCTAGTTAAGCATATGCAGACATTAAAAGACAACTGATACCAGTCCAGACTTGCTGTAGGAATTCCTACAATCAATAGTTACCTGCCCACTGGAGTGTGGCCTCTTTTATTATTTATGCCAATGTAGAACATGCATCCAGCCTCTTTTCTGGCTGTGGGATTTGGTTTCTGATCTGCATTCTAGCAGAGGATCCTTATTTGTGAGTTTACCCCTAAATAAATAACCATCTATTTCTTGGTTCTGAGCTAGTGTGGGATTTCTTTTAAGTGTCCATCTTCATCTGGCACCCACACTGATTCAGACTCATGCCTACCGGGTGGATGGCCTAAAGGCCTAGCCAGTCCATGGCCCAGACAATCTCCCAACCCTGCCCACTTGGCTTGCTTTTACCTAAGTGTTTTTTTGTAGAACCCCCAAGACAGTGGAACTTACTGCATGCAAACTGGGAAAAATCCCAAGTGCATGCATGACTGCCGTGTTCCCTGGCATGGTTCCCTGGCGTGGTTCATTGCCTTGTGGCAACTTGTGCAGCTTCTGGTTTCTTCTCCCTGCCCATGAGTTCTGGGTCTCTTGCTCCATGTATTGAATTGATTTAATTACTTTTAATTTGTCAAGGAAAGCATAGTTTTCTGTATTTATCCAGTACCAAAGTGTCTCAGAAACTAAAGTGGCTCAGGACCATTCCTGTCACCACCACAACTCTGTAACCATGGCAACTGCTGGAAAATAAAGATTACAATTTATTAGCTCACATAACAGGTAATTAATAAATCAATATGGTAGATTACATTAATATTGAAATTTTTAGTAATTTTTTTCTAATACTAAGGATTGTATTATGCGAGGCTTATATGATTATGGTGATGCTTCAATTTATTGGGTATTGTGACTCAGTTTTTTCCTTCATATTCTATCATTAAGGAAGAATATGGCACTATTAGGAATGATACAGTCTTTACAGATTAATAATAAACAGCTAGTTTACAGGATTAATATAATCAAATATCAAAAGTTACCTGAAGAAATGAATACTATTAAAAAGGAAAACATTAATTTTATAGAAAAATTGAATACATATCTAAGGGTACTAAGAAGTTATCTGAAAGAATTCATACTGTTGAATTTGACAATCAAAATTTGTTAAAATGTTATGATAACTTAGCAGATAGAGTATCTCTCTAGGATGGCAATCTACATGCTATTCAAGTAATGTCCAAGGATGAGATGTTATCTTTAAAGAAGAAATTTCAGACCTTGAAATCACATGTGCAAAATGAGGACCAGAGGCTAGGTGCCTTAATGAAATCACTAGAAATATATACAGGCAAGGAGATTCAGGCTTTATAAAAGACAATGCTAAAAAGATTTGAAATAATTGAAGAAATTATTAGAGATGATTAACAGGGAAAGAAGGCACAAGGACAGGATTCAACATTTCCAACAGCTGTCAGAGATGACTTTCCCAGGGTTTTAGCTTCCTACCCAGTAATCTACTCTGACAAAGTATCAAGTTCTAAAGGCCCAAAAGGATCCAAAGAAGGTAGATGGATACCTATGGGTATGAATGATCTAAAAGAAATTAAGCAAGCTGTTGTAACTTATGGCTTGTATTCCACATTTGTTAGGAAGATGATAAAGACATAGTCTTCTAGCATCAAAGCAATGCCACATGATTGGATTTAGTTACTTTCAGCAGTCATGGATGATGAGCCTCAATTAGTGTTTAGAATTTATTTCACAGAAGCAAACATTTTAGAACAACAGGGAAAAGCAAAAAGCCTTGAGACTCCCCAAGATCAAATTCTTGGTGAAGGCACTTATGTTCACCCACAGGTTCAAGCTCTTTATGATTAACAAATCTTGTCCCTTTGCCACAAAGCAGCCTTTAATGCTTGGGACAGTATTCAAGAACTAAGAAAATGAATTGAATCATATACCAGGGTTTAACAGGTACAGAGAGAAAACTTTACTGACTTTTTAGAAAGAATGACTAAGGGTGTACAAATAGGAGTAAGAGCCCCAGATGCTAGATGAGTACTTATTAAATCTCTGGCTTTTGAAAATGCCAAATTAGAATGCAAAAGGATACTTGGTGCTTTAAATGTTAGATCAGCACCTATGGATGAATGGATCCTGCATACAATGAATATTGAGACATTTGACTATAATACTGAATCTTGGGTAGGAGAAGCAATTTCCAAAGGAATGAGGAGACATCAAAATGCCAAATGTTTTAATTGTAGTAGAATAAGACATCTGAGAAGGGATTGTAGACAAGGAATTTCCAGGTAATGGCAAGAATGAAAGGACTCGGCCTTCAGGTATATATAGAAGGTATCTAAAAGGCCGGCATTGGACCAATGAATGAAGAGCAACAAAAGACAAGGTAACCTCATACCATTGGGAAACTCCTTGGGGGTCCTCTCACAAGTCCCCAAGTCAAAAGTGGTCTAATCATTCCCAGTCACTGTGGAGGACTTGTCTCACCAGGAAAATTAAAAAAAAATCCAGAGCCTTCTGTAAAGATAATACAGTTCTAAATGATGACACAAACATGGAGGATAAGTTAAAAATTCAAATAGGAAATACATATTCTGGAAGATTTCTACAAATGATCAAAGACCAAACTAAGAGTGCCTATTAATGGCATTGTAATTGTTAGTTTGATAGATACAGGTGCAGATGTGAGTTTCATTACTACAGAATCTTGGCATCAAAATTGGCCTCTTCAAGAGGTAGATGTTAAATTACTAGCAATTGGAAACATATCTCAAGTTAAACAAAGCAGGAGATGGGTTGACTGCATTGGGCCAGAAGGTCAAAGAGGGAAGCTGAGGCCATATGTAGCTAATACTGAAGTAAATTTATGGTGTAATGACTGGCTACAGCAATAGAATAACCAGATTCACATTCCTGCAGTCCCAGGAACTCATAATTCTGGGAAGGATATTATAAGTTACTATATACAAAGGAAACCAGCCATTCAGGCAGTACAAGAACAGAAAGCAACGAGCAAACCTTTAGAGGTACCAACAGCCTTACCTTTAAAATGGTTAACTAGAAATTAATATGGGTTAATCAGTGGCCTCTGGCTGAAGATAAGTTGCAGGCTTTAGAACAATTGGTACAAGAGCAACTATACGCCCATCATATTGAAGAATCAAGCAGGCTTGGGATTCTCCTGTATTTGTTGCAAAAAAGAAATTTGGTAATGGAGAATGATGACAGAACTAGAGCTGTCAATAAGGTAATTCAACCTATGGAATTTCTACAATCTATACTTCCTCTGCTTTCTCTATTACTGAAAAGATGGCCTCTTATACTTATTGATTTGAAAGATTGTTCCGTCACTATACCTTTACAAGAAAAGGATACAGAAAAATTTGCCTTCACAGTGCCTACTTATAATAATTCTCAGCCTACTAGGAAATATCAATGTACCGTACTCCCATAAGGAATGCTTAATAGCCCCACTCTGTGCCAATACTTTGTAAGTCAGCCATTGGAAATAATATGTAAGCAATTTCCTAAGTCTATAATTTACCATTACATGGATGACATTTTGCTATCTGATTCAAACATAGATTCTTTAGAAATAATGTTTAAAGAGGCAAAGAAAGTTTTTCAAAAATGGGGATTGCAAATTGCTCCTGAAAATATACAGAGAGGAGATTCTGTCATATACCTAGGTTATAAAATAGGTTTGCAGAAAATTAGGACACAAAATGCACAAAATAAGAGAGTCTGGTACGGAATCTTAATGACTTTCAAAGATTGTTAGGAGACATTTCCCTTCTCAAATCTTTGATGGGGTTGAATACTAGATAGTTGCAGTTACTTTCCTCTCATGACTTGGACAAGTTATTTATTATACAAGTTCTTAAACTAGTTAGGATATTATAATTATTGAATATATTGGTTCTTATTATATGTAATTTTGTATTAGGCTTAGAACTCTCTTATTTAATTAAAATGGGGATGTGTTGTAGGAAGTTCTACAGCCAGTAGTTACCTGCCCACTGGAGCGTGGCCGCTTATACTATTTATGCCAATGTAGAGCATGAGTCAGACCTCTTTTCTGGCTGAGGGATTCAGTTTCTGATCTCCCTTCCAGCAGAGGATTCTGATTTGTGAGTCTACCCCTAAATAAATAACCATCTATTTCTCAATTCAGAGTTAGTGTGGGATTTCTTTTAAGCATCCATCTTCACAGACTACTATAAAAAGCAAAACTTTCAATTACCATAGACAGAGAAAACAAGATATTCCACAAGAGAACTGGATTTAAACAATACCTATCCACAAATCCAGCCATACACAAATTGCTAGAAGTGAAACTCCAATCCAAGGAACTCAGCTACATGCACAAAAAAACAAAAAAAAGAACAGACAATAGATGCTATCCCAGTAGCAATTCCCAAAGAAGGAAAAAAAAATACCCAATAATATCTAACCAACAATAAAGATTATAATGATAGGAACAGCAATTACTGATCATTAAAAATATAGGCTTCAAACTAAAATAAATCAAAACAGACAAAAAAAGGACATTTCATATTTGTAAAATCCATCAAGGCAAAATCTCAATATTGAACATCTATGCCCCCAAAACAAGATTACCCTCTTATATAACAGAAACACTTCTAAAGCTTAAATCACATGTCAAACCCCACTCAATAATAGTGGGAGACTTCAGTATCCCACTCTCACCACTGGACAGGTTTGAAAGACAGAAAATTAACAGAGAAAAAAGAGAACTAACAGATGTTATAACTCGAATGGACTTAACAGACATCTATAGAACATTACATTCAAACATAAAAGAATATGGCTTCTTCTCAGAACCTTGTGGAATATTCTCAAAAAAAAATGATCACATACTAGGTAACAAAGCAAACATCAACAGATAAAAAAAAACTGGAATAACACCACATATCTTACTGAAATCACCATGCCTTAAAGCTAGAATTCAATAGCAACACTAATTTTAGAAAGCCCACAAGCATGTGAAAGTTGAAAAATGTTCAACTGATCCATCAATGGGTCAAGAAAGAAATAAAGAAATTAAAGACTTCCTAAAATACAATACCTAATACTGCATAACATGTCCAAACTTATGGGGCACAATGAAAGCAGTGTTAATGTGAATGTTCATAGCACTAAATGCCTACAGAAAGAAACTTGAAAAATACCATATTAGCGAGTTAACAGAACACATGAAATTTCTAGAACAAACAATAGCAAACTCACGCAGGAGGCCTAGACAAAAGAAAATAATCAAACTGAGAACTGAAATCAACAAAATAGAAGCAAAAACAATACTAAGAATCAAAGAAACAGAGTTGTTTCCAAAATAAAACCAAAAAACTAGACAAACCTTTATCCAAACATACCAAAGTCAGAGACAGAATATCCAAATTAACAAAATCAGAAATGAAAAGGGAGCATAACAACAGACACAGAGGAAATACAGGGAATCATCAGGGAGGCTATACTTTAAAAATCTATACTCCACATAATTTAAAAACTTAAAGGAAATGGACAATATTCTGAATAAATATCACTTACTCAAATTAAATCAAGACCACATAAACAAATAAGTGCACCTCTACCCAAAGAGATGCAGGGATGCTTGAACATGCAATAATCCATCAATGTAATACACCATATAAACAAACTGAAACAAACAAACAAACAAACAAAAAAAAACATGATACCTCATTAGAAGCCGAAAAACCCTTCAAAAAAATCCAACACCTGCTCTTTCCTCTGTGGGTCCTTGGACCACCAGGACTCTCTCTTCCTGTGCTGAGATCAGAGGTGCAGATGGGTAAATTTGTGCGCACCTGGCAGGAAGGTCCCTAGGGAGTGCAGGCAACACCAGCCGCTGCTGCAGCGGGCCTCTTTGTTCCACACAACCCTGCCCAGCCCCACAAGTTTGCCCTTTCCTCTGTGGTTCCTTGGACCACCAGGACTCTCTCTTCCTGTACTGAGATCGGAGGTGCAGACGGCTATCCAGAGGGGTGAGTGTGTGCAAGCCTTCCTGGAAGGTCCCCACTGGCTGAGACTCCTCCGACTGCAATCCAAGGAAGAGATGGGCAGGCACCAATCCAAAATTCCTCCAACAACCTGAAAAGCAACAGGATAACACCAGAAAACAGCGAGTTTGCAACAGGAAAACCTGAGGAACCTAACACAGCAGAAGTAGAAGAAATTGACTTTATACATAACATTATGAAAGTGATAGAGACCTTTAAAGAAGAGGTGAAAAACGCCTTTGAAGAATGGGATGAGAAAACGAACAAAAAGGTAGAAGAAATGAATAAATTCCTCAAAGACACCCTAGAAAAACAAGAAAAAGAAATCAAACAGGTAATGGAAACAGTTCAAGTCTTAAAAACTGAAATGGATGCAATGAAGAAAACAAACCAAGGGAAGGCTGGAGATGGAAAATCTGGGTAAATGAGCAGGAATCACAGAGACAAATATAACCAACAGAATACAAGAGATAGAAGAAAGAATCTAAAATGCTTAAGATACAATAGAGCAAATAAACTCATTGATCAAAGAAAACAACAAACCCAACAAATTCTTAACACAAAACACCCAGGAAATCTGGGACACCATGAAAAGACCAAACCTAAGAATAATAGGGGTAGAAGAAGGAGAAGATGCACAGCTCAAAGGCCCAGAAAATATATTCAACAAAATTATAGAAGAAAGCTTTCCCAACCTAAAGGTGGATATGCCTATGAAGGTACAAGAAGCATACAGAAAATCAAATAGACTGGATCAAAAAAAAAATCCCCTCGCCATATAATAATCAAAACACAAAACATACAGAATAAAGATAGAATACTAAGAGCTGCAAAGGAAAAAGGCCAAGTAATGTATAAGTAAAACCTATAAAAATTACACCTGATTTCTCTCTGGAAACCATGAAAGCCAGAAGGTCTTGGATAGATGTGCTGCAGACACTAAGAGACGATGGATGCAAGCCCAGACTACTATACCCAGCAAAGCTTTCTTTCACCATCGATGGAGAAAACAAGGTATTTCAGGATAAAAACAAATTTAAGCAATACATAGCCACAAACCCAGCCTTATAAAGTACTAGAAGGAAAACCACAACGAAAGGAAGCAAACAACACCCATAATAACACAGACATCTAATAGCCCTCCACTGGCACAACTCAAAGAAGGGAAACACAGAAAGTCTACAACCAAAAACAATAACCGCAGATAATAAACTCTGGTCATTAATATCACTTAATATCAATAGACTCAATTCACCTATAAAAAGGCACAGGTTAAGAAAATGGATACGAAAACAGGATCCAACATTCTGTTGTTTACAAAAAACACACCTCAACCACAAAGACAGACATTATCTCAGAGTAATGGGTTGGGAGAAGGTTTTTCAATCCATCGGCCCAAAGAAACAAGCAGGTGTGGCTATACTAATATCTAACAAAATCAACTTCAAATTAAAGTGAATCAGAAGAGATGAAGATGGACATTTTATACTCTTAATAGGAATAATCCATCAGGATGAACTCTCAATCCTGAGTATATATGCCTCTAATATAAAAGCACCCACATATGTAAAAAAAAAAAAACATTACTAGAACTCAAAGCATACATCAAACCCCACACACTAATAGTAGGAGATTTCAACA